>SJYO01028127.1:0-20000 GCA_006410555.1 Capra ibex
GATCCAATTGCAAATATCCACTGACTCATCGAAAAAGCAAGAGAGTTCCAGAAAAAACAACTACTTTTGCTTTATGGAATATGTCAAAGTCTTTTACTGTGTGGATCACAATAAACTGGAAAATTCTTGAAGAGACGGGAATACGAGACCACCTCACCTGCCTCCTGGGAAATCTGTATGCAGGTCAACAAGCAAGTTAGAACTGGACATGGAACAACAGACGGGTTTCAATTTGGGATAGGAGTATAGCAAGGCTGCTTATTTGTATATTGCTATCATGCTTATTTAACTTATATGCAGAGTACATCATGTGAAATGCCAAGCTGGATGAAGAACAATCTGGGGTCAAGATCGCTGGAAGAAATATCAATAACCTCAGAAATACAGAGCACACCACCCTTATGATAGAAAGCGAAGAAGAGCTAAAGCGCCTCTTGATGAAAGTGAAAGAGGAGAGTGAAAAACTTGGCTTAAAACTCAACATTCAGAAAACTAAGATGATGGCATGAAGTCCCGTCACTTCATGGCAAATAGATGGGGAAATAATGGCAATAGTAAGAGACTTTACATTTTCTTCAAAATAACTGCAGATGGTGACTGCAGCCATGAAATTAAAAGATGCTTGATACTTGAAAGAAAAGCAATGACCAACCTAGAGAGCATATTAAAAACCGGAGACATTACTTTGCCAACAAAGTGCTGTAGAGTCATACTATGGTTTTTCCAGGAGTCATGTATGGATGTGAGAGTTAGAGGATAAAGAAAGCTGAGCACCAAAGAACTGATGATTTTGACCTGTGGTATTGGATAATACTCTTGAGAGTTCATTGGACTGCAAGGAGATCCAACCAATCAATCCTAAAAGAAATCAGTCCTGAATATTCACTGGAGGGACTGATGTTGAAGCTGAAACTCCAATACTTCGGCCACCTGATGCAAAGAACTGACTCATTGGTAAAGACCCTGATGCTGGGAAAGTCTGAAGGTAGGAAGAGAAGGGGACGCCAGAGGATGAGATGGCTGGATTGCATCACTGACTTGATGGACATAAATCTGAGCAAGCTCCAGAAGTTGGTGATAGACAGGGGAGCCCAGCATGCTATAGTCCTTTGGGTCACAAATAGTCAGACACAACTGAGCTACTGAACTGAACTGATCTGTGACTTGGAGTGATTTCTTAATTTATCAAAATCTGTTTCCTTATTTGCAGAATAAGGATCATATGCCAAGCTTTGATCTACTGGCATTTGTATTGAGTAATAAAGACACTGGTGCATTTCAAAGTGTTTTTTAAGCTAAAGCCATTGCTATTATGGACACTGAAAAATACCATCAGTTGATTGCCCGCTGTATGGTACTGCAAGGTACAAATTTGAACAAGGCACATTCCCTGCCTTGTACTTTTAACTATCTAATGCAGTGATACTCCAGGTTCACCTGATCTGCTCTTTGCTTACTGCTCCTGCTTATCAGAAAACAGTTTTCTTCATTCTGGGTAAAATATATATATACACACACACACACATTCCAGTTGAGAACAATCAGAGGGTTGATTTCAGTCCCTTACCTTGAAATGACTCATTTGATCATCTCCAATTCCCTGACCCATGAAAGCAGCACCTGCACAAAACTCTATTTCCTCAAACACCAGGTAGGTGAGAAATATAACACACGTGGGGTGGAGGGTGGGTGGGAATGGATCTCACAGAAAGCAAATGTCTCTCCAAATTCACATCTTGGACATCTCTGGTAAGCTCTTAAGTGCAAAGCAGAATCTTTAAAGACTACCTTGTACAATGTCTGTAATATTGTCTATAAATCTCCCAGTTTGTACACCTCATTAATTCACTCTACATCTGTGTAGCAAGAAACTGAAGTAATCAACGAGATAGTGAACACTGGGAACTTTGCCACTGAGAGGCCTGAATTACTCCTCTAAGCTGACATCACCCAAAGTGATTGGGAGAAAACGCTTCTCTCCACCTAATTATGTTAAAGCTATACACACTCACAGACACACACACACACAAACACACACAGAAAATGTTATGTAATATGACATTATAATATACAATTTAAGTTAAGCCTCCCTCAGTCAGCTTAGATGGGAAGAAATGGAGTTCAAGGGAAGAAATATGTGAATTAGAACTTAATTTATACCACTGAACACATATTGGGCTTCCTTGATAGCATATTGTGTTTAGGTTCTAAGTACCTTAAATATTTGTATAAAATGAGAAAACCTCTATAAAATGAGAAAACCTCTATAAAATGAGAAAACTAGGGTTTAAAAAAAAAAACAAACAAAACTATTTACATGAAAAAAATACTCTCTCTCTCTCCTGCTTCCCCAAGGTAAAATTAAGCTCAAAGTTACTACTTTTCTTGGGAGTGGGGCGGGGGGGAAGATTTCTCTCCAGAGAATTTTTAGAGGGAGAAGATAATTAGACTCCTTTCTGATAAGATATGCAGATGAATTATGAGTGATTATCTGACACCAAGGTGCAAGCAGCTGCAGAGCTGCTTTCCCCCTGAGCTTGCATCTTAGAGAGGCCATGGTTCTTTGGTTTCTGTCTCTTGTGGAACAAAACCAGAGTGAGATTGCAAAGAGGCAGGGGAAACACTAAAAGTCTTATTAAATGTAAAAGGTCAATCTAGGGAGCAGGAAAGTGGCCTTTCTTTGAAACAGTTTTTAAATTTTATTTAATTCTTACTCCAAATGTGACTGAAAAACAACTTCAAATGTTTCCTATATGAGGCAAGTTATGCTGTTAAGGTTAAACAAATAACCTGAGAAGGGACCTGAAAAAAAGTATTTGAAGACATAATAGCTGAAAATTTCCCTAACATGAGAAAGGAAACATTCAATTAAGTACAGGCAGCAGAGTCCCAGGCAGAATAAACCGAAATAGGAACACACTGAGACACACAGTAAGCAAATTGACCAAATTAAAGGCAAAGAAATATTATTAAAAGCAACAAGGAAAAGCAACAAAAAATATACAAGGGAAATGCCATAAGATTATCAGCTGATTTATCAGCAGAAACTCTATAGGCCAAAAGGGAGTGGCATGACATATTAAAATAATGAAATCAAAGGCTCTAGAGCAAAGATTACTCTAACCAGCAAGGCTCACACTCAAGTTTGATGGAGAAATCAAAAGATTTACAGACAAGCAACAGCTAAGGCAATTCAGCACCACCAGAACAGCTTTGCAAACAAATGTTAAAGGAACTTCTCTAAGCACACACACACACACACACAAATGATCACAACCAGAAACAAGAAAATTACAAATGGAAAAGCTCCCCAGTAAAGGCAAACATAGAGTTGTTGCCATTGTTTAGTTGCCAAGTTGTGCCTGATTCTTTGTGACCTCATGGACTGCAGAATGCCAGGCTTCCCTATCCTTCACTATCTGTCAGAGTTTGCTCAAACTCCTGTCCATTGAGTCAATGATACCATCCAACCATCTTATCCTCTGTTCCCCCTTCTTCTCCTGCCCTCAATCTTTCCCAGCACCAGGGTCTTTTCCAATGACTTGGCTTTTTCCATCAGGTGGCCAAAGTATTGGAGTTTAGGCTTCAGTATCAGTCCCTTAAGAATTTCCTCTCCATTCCCCTCCAATGAGTTGATTTCCTTTAGAACTGACTGGTTTGATCTCCTTGATGTCCAAGGGACTCTCAAGAGTCTTCTCCAACACCACAGTTTGAAAACATCAGTTCTTCGATGCTCAATCTACATTATGGTCCAACTCCACGTTTCTGCATGACTACTGGAAAGGTGTGAAATCATTTGCACACAAATATGATATTAAAAGCAGCAACTATGATAGAGGAGAGCAGAAACGCAGTATTGGAAATGCATTTAGAATTAAAAGACCAACAACTTAAAGCAACTTCATTCATATATAGACTGCTATATCAAAACCTCATGGTATCCTGAAACCAAAAATCTATTGGGTTGGCCAAAGAGTTCATTCAGGTCTTCAGACAAATCCAAATGAACACTTTGGCCAACCCAATACAACAGATACACACACAAATACAGAAAAAGGAACTCAAACATGACACTAAAGTTAGCCATCAAATCACAAGAGAAGAGGGGAAAAGAGGAAAGGAGGGCGAAAGGCCTACAGAAACAATCCAAAACAATTACCAAAAATGGCAATAAGAACATGGATATCAATAATTACTTTAAACATAAATGGATTAACTGCTCCAACCAAAAGACACAGACTGGCTGAATGGATAAANATGACACTAAAGTTAGCCATCAAATCACAAGAGAAGAGGGGAAAAGAGGAAAGGAGGGCAAAAGGCCTACAGAAACAATCCAAAACAATTACCAAAAATGGCAATAAGAACATGGATATCAATAATTACTTTAAACATAAATGGATTAACTGCTCCAACCAAAAGACACAGACTGGCTGAATGGATAAAAACACAAGACCTGTATACACGTTGTCTTTAAGAGATCCGCTTCAGTCCTAGAGACAAATACAGACGGAAAGTGAAGAAGTGGAAAAGGGGAGTCCATGCACATGTGAATCAAAGGAGAGGTGCAGTGGCAATACTCACATGAGACAAAATAGACGTTGGAATAAAGACCATTAAAAAAGACAAAGAAGGACACTACATAATGATCAAGTGATCAACCCAAGAAGAAGATACAATAATTGTAAACATATACACACCCACCATAAGAGCATCCCAATACATAAGTCAAATACAGCCAGAAAAGGAGAAGGGAAAATGACAGTAACACATTAATAGGCAGATCATCCAGAAAACAAATAAGGAAACACACAACTTAAGTAGCTTGTTAAGCCAGATAGACATAATTGATACTTATAGAGCATTCCACTCAAAAGTAGCAGAATACACAGTCTTCTCATGTGCACAAGGGAACATTCTCCAAGATTCACCACATGCTGGGCCACAAAGCAAACCTCAGTAAATTTAAGAAAATCAAAATCACATCACGCATCTGCCCCAACCACAATGCTATGAGATTAGATATCAACTACTAGAGGAAAACAAAAAAAATGTAAAGCAGGTGGAGGCTAAATAACATGCTACTAAACAACTAGTGGATCACAGAAAAAATAAAACAGAACATCAAACAACACTTGGAGACAAATGAAAATGAAAGCACAGTCATCCAAAACGTATAGGATGCACCAGAAGCAGTTCTAAGAGGAAAACCTGCAGCGATACAGTCTCACCTCAGGAAGGGAGGAAAATCACAGACCTGACAAAGCCTGACATCATACTTCAAGGACTAGAGAAAGAACAAGCAAAACTCAGAGGAAAACCTGCAGTGATACAATCTCACCTCAGGAAGGAAGGAAGATCACAGACCTGAGAAAACCCGACATTATACTTAAAGGACTAGAGAAAGAACAAGCAAAACTCAAAGTAGCAGAAGGGAAGAAATCAAAAAGATCAGGACAAAAATAAATGAAATAGAAAGGAAGAAAACAATAGAAAAAACCTCAGTGAAACTAGAAGTGGTTCTTTCAGAAGATAAACAAAGTTGATAAACCTCTAGCCAGACTCATCAAGAAAAAAAGGAAGTGGGCTCAAACTGATGAAGAGATAAATGAAAAAGAAGTTACGACAGACATCCTAGAAATAAAAAGAATCGTAAGAGACTATTGCAAGCAACTACAAACAACATGCCAATAAAATGGACAACCTAGAAAAACTGGACAAATTCTTAGAAATGAACAATCTCCCAAGACTGAAGCATGCTGAAACAGAAAACATAAACAGACTAAGCACAAGTGTTGAAACTGAGACTATGATTATACAACTTCCCCATATGCTACATTTTCATCTCTTCATCTATCTACGGATGGGCGTATAGGGTGCCTCCGTAGCTTGGCAATCATAAACAGTGCTGCAGTGACCATTCCGGTGCATATGTTGTTTTGGAATTAGTGGGTTTGCTTCCCTTGGGTATATACCCAGGAGTAAAACTAACGGTTAATGCGGTAGTTCTACTTTTACTTGTTTTTTTGTTTTGTTTTGTTTCCCATAGATGTCACAATTGAAGAAAGATTCCTTTCTGAAATATCTAATGGCTCTGCTCAAACTCAGGGGGATAGTTGGAGGGTCATTAGGATGCAGGTTGACAATAAACTGCTATGTAACAAAATTAGTCATAGTGGAATAACACTGTGTCAAAACAGAAAGAGCTTCAGCTATGAGGCCAGCCATAACCAAGTTCAAACCCTAGTTGAGTCACTTTCCAGCTATGTTACTTTGAGCTGTTCATATCTATTCTGAAACTCATCTGCAATGGGGCTAAGGATCAACTGTTGACACTGACTGAGAAATTGCAATTAACATTTTGAAACACAGCAGTTATGCAATAAAAGGTAAAAACCACTATGAGAATCAGAAGGTCAACTGCAGCGCTGAATGCAAAGGCATGAATCTGCCACTTGAAACAGCAAATGCTTCTGAGAAAACCACAGTTTGGGTCTTTAGTTTGTCACCTGAAGAGTTTGTTAGGCCATCAGAAATCACCTTTTGCCCTTCATGAGAATTTACTTAGCAGACTTTGCAATTATCATCAGACTTAAAGATTATGTAAATGATGCAAGAATGTTAACAGCACATCAAAAGATAAATGAGTGCACCTAGCATTAAAGACCTAAGGACACTCCTCATCAGGTGAGAAAGAACAATCAGGGATAACACTGACATCAGTCACAAGGCTTGGCACTGCTAAGGTGAGATAGGAGCTGGGGGGTTAGTTTGAGTGGGACTTGCACTCACCCCCTTCATCTCCATCACAGAAAGTATGTATGATGGAGTAGAGCGTGCACAGCGCTGGGCCTTAGCTTTCCACTGAACCAGTCATTCTCTCTGCAAGCACATACTGGACACTAGTTAGTGCCTGCTTTGAAAAATGCAGACGTGAGAAAGGCATGCTCCCTGCCTTCAAACCATCGCTGATCTAGAGGAGGAGAGAGACAACCAAGGTGACGGCAACACGAACAAGATGCGACCAAAGTGGCGACCTCCCCACGGGAAGGGATAGCGGGGCACAAACGAGGAGCTTCAGCTCCATCGAGACTGAGCACGAGGCAGCAGAAGCGTGTGCTTCAACCAAACTCTGAAGAATGAGCAGGAGTACCCTGGAAAGGCAGGGTGGTGGGGACTAACCTGGGCGTGGTGACTTCTTTGTGACGTCACACATAGACCTTAACAGGAGTGCAGAAAGTCTAAGAGGGGGGCAGATGGGAAACCACTGTGAGCAGAGATCACACACCCTGCCTTTCCTGTGTATCCTCTAAGAAGGCCGAGCAGGATGATTGGCACATATGTCTACAGGAGATAAATATTTATTATGAAATGTCATATTATCTGAAGATTTAATCTGATATATAACAGATACATGTATTTATTATGAAATCTCATTTTATCTGAGGATTTAATCCCACACATAATAGAGCAGAATCATAAGTACATTTTGTCTATGGTTAAGGGAGAAAAGTGAAGACCCAACTTTACCAGAGCAAGGAAAACAGACAGGGCTTCTTTTTATCTAAGAGCTGGAAGAAATCTCAGATATTATCCGATGCAATGTTCAATGATCAGCCAAAAAAATTGCATTTGATTTATAAGTCAGTATTCTTTGGGATCCCTGCATCCTTGAGAACAACATTAATGCATCACTCAATGTGAGATAAGGACATGGAGACCCCAAAAAGAAAAATGGTTGTGCAATGCATCCAGCTAATCAGCAATGTTCAAACTACCGTGCAATTGCACTCATTTCCCAAGCTAGCAAGGTAATGCACAAAATCCTTATGTGAACCAAGAAGGACCAGATGTACAAGCTGGATTTAGAAAAGGCAGAGGAAATAGGGATCAAATTATCAAAAGCTGTTGGATCATAGATAAAGCAAGGGAATTCCAGAAAAACATCTACTTCTGCTTCATTGACTACACTGAAGCCTTTGACTGTGTGGATCACAACTGTGGGTAATTCTTAAAGAGATGGGAATACTAGACCATTTTACCTGCTTCCTGTATGTAGGACAAGAAATAACAGAACGGGATGGAGAAATGTGCTGGTTCAAAATAGGAAAAAGTACATCACGGCTGTTTATTTTCACCCTGCTTATTTCACTTCTCTGCAGAGAATATCATGTGAAATGCCAGGTTGGATGAATGACAAGCCAGAATTAAGATTGCTAGGAGAAATAACAACCTCATGCATGCAGAGGATATCATTCTAATGACAGAAAGAGAAGAGGAACTAAAGAGCCTCTTGATGAAAGTGAGAGAGTGAAAAAACTCGCTTAAAATTCAATATTCAAAAAATGAAGATCATGGCATACAGTTTCATCACTTCATGGTAAACAGAGGAGGAAAAAGTAGAAAGAGTGACAGGTTTTATTTTCTTGGGCTCCAAAATCACTGCAAATGATGACTGCAGCCTCAAAAGTAACAGATACTTGTTCCTTGAAAGAATAGCTATGACAAACCTAGACAGTGTCTTAAAAAGCAGAGACATTACTTTGCCAACAAAGGTCCATATAGTCAAACTATGATTTTGCCAGGAGTCATGTATGGATGTGAGAGTTGGACCATAAAGAAGGTTGAGCAACAAAGAATTGATGTTTTTGAACTGTGGTTTTAGAGAAGCCTCTTGAGAGTCCCTGGTACAGCAAAGAGATCAAACCAATCAATCCTAAAGGAAATCAGCCCTGAATATTCATTGGAAAGACTAATGCTGAAGTTGAAGCTCCAATACTCTGGCCACCTGATGTGAAAAGCTGACTCATTGGAAAAGACCCTGATGCTGGGAGAGATGGAAGGCAGGAGAAGGGGATGACAGAGGATGAGATGGTTGGATGGCATCACTGTCACAATGGACATGAGTTGGAGCAAACTCCAGGAGATAGTGAAGGACAGGAAGCCTGGGGTGCTGCAGTCAGTGGGGTCACAAAGAGTTGGACGTGACTGAGTGAACAACAACAACAACAATTAATAATGAGGATTAAAACCCAGATGCCTTGATTAATATTTGCTTTATCACAGCTTAGGCACCACCTTTTTGAATAGGCAACCACCAGCACCATGACTCTCAGAATCTCTAATTACAGACCCATTCACAGTTCACAATGGTGCACTTTATGTTTATGGGCAGAGTTTCAGCTTCCAGTTTATCTTGAATAAAACTAAGTCTGTGGAAAGCAACCAGAAAGTGTCAGGATAAATGAGGCCAGCCTACAATGATGAAAAGAGGGTTTTTAAAAAACCCACATTCTTTGGCCTTGTCATATTACTGATTCGTGCCTTCACACATGAAAGCGGGGTTTGTCTTACATTCTGATTAGATGGTACCTTAAACTTCTGAGCCAAAAGTACGAATTGTTGTTTTCTTNAACCAGAAAGTGTCAGGATAAATGAGGCCAGCCTACAATGATGAAAAGAGGGTTTTTAAAAAACCTACATTCTTTGGCCTTGTCATATTACTGATTCGTGCCTTCACACATGAAAGCGGGGTTTGTCTTACATTCTGATTAGATGGTACCTTAAACTTCTGAGCCAAAAGTACGAATTGTTGTTTTCTTCGTTGAAGGATGGTGGTAACTGATTTTTCACCAGGAAAGTGTAAAAGCAGAGCTATCAGTTTGTGCTGTTCTTTACATCCATTCGATCCTTTCATCAGCAGTCCCTGATGAATGGCAGATTGATGTTATCTGAAGCACTATTAATGGAGCAAAGAGTCTAGTACTAGAACTGGGGGATGAATGAACCATCGGGTGTGGCAATTCAAGAAACTCTGAAAAGCTATTTGTTCAGTAAAATCATCTGGGAGACTTAGAAAATGCAGAATCTGGAAACCCCGTCTTGAACTAACTGGATCAGAATTTCCACAGGCTGATACCCAGAATTCAACATTTACTAAAGCTTTCCAGGTAACTCATAATTATCTAGTCCACCCAAGTAAATTTTTGCAACATTTTTTAGAACATAAGATTCTAAATTCAAATGATGGCATTCTAATCCTACATGAGATATAAGAACTAGACCTGCTGTCCTTTTCCTTCCTCCAGGTATTTCATCTTTATAGGACCCTGCCTATTTATTCATTAAACAAATAATTATTAAATACCTATTCTGCTAGACTTGAGAATATGCTGGTGGGCACAATAAAAATGATTATTTTCTCATGGAGCCTATTGCTCTCAGTCACTAGAATACTACAAGAGTTCTATCCAGGAAATTTTCCTGAATTTATATCTTGACTTTTTTTAATCTCACTTTTTGCACTTGCTACAGATAAGCCTTTGGGCTTCCTGGTCCAAGTCGTGGAGAGCAACTGCGGTCAATAGCTCTTAAATTTACATATCCTCCACTCAAGATAATAGCTGATTCCAAAAGAAGTTCTCTGGCTCGGCTGGAGCTGAGTAGCTCTCCTGAATCATCCTCTGTGGCTTAGAGGAGAAGGGTCACATTACAGAGACAGAGTTGCTCCAGTTGACTACATCATCAGAAGCTGGGGCAATTCTATTAGAAAGAGATGACATATAGACAATTAAATACATTTCAACAGCACTTCTCTGAGGACAATTCATTTGAGCTGCTTACTGTCTGAATTTTGGCTCTGCTCAAATAATTAAGCTCTTATAGTCATTGTTTCATTATTCACTCATAAAACATTTATTATACATTGAGCCAGTCCAAAAGATAAAAAGAATCAAGAATTGTGTAGAGATTAGCAGTTAAGGCAAAGAGGCACATAATGAACATTAATGTTTAGCGAAATATTCTAAGTACTAAGAAAACACAGGAGACTTAAAGATATCTTCACATGCTTCCTTAAATGAGTCTTAATGGCTATATAGACGTTGTCCTGGCCAGGTAAAGTGAGAAGGTTCCCAAACAAAGTATACTGTAGAAACAAAGGTTTTTGTGCAGCAGAAGGAAGTTTCTTGGCTGAGAATTGTAACTATGGCTAGAAGACTAGTTATTGTGAAAGTGATTTGCCTGTCCTGCCACTGTGAGCTGTGAAAATAAGAGCAAGTTACTAAAGCATTTAGTGCTTGTCCCATAGGATTGTTGTGAGGATTAACTTTTCTAATGCACGTGAAGGGTTTAGAATACTGCTGGCACATCTTTGGTGCTTAAGAAACGTTTTCTTATTGTTACCACTGTCAAATCATCATCACCATTATTTCAAACAACTGTGCTGTTCCTGGGTGTTTCTCTTTTACTTGTGAGAGGAGAGCCCATTTCGTTTATCATCATACCACAAATATCGTGATTCGGATATGGTCCAGGTGCCAAGGAGTAAGTTCAAAGATCACATACATTCGGTTGCTGATAAGGTCATGGTAGATGCCATAGGCTTAGCTGAGGAAATTCCTTTCTTCAAAAAACCACATGCTGTTTTTACATAATCATATACTCCCACCAAGAATTACCAATTCTGCTTGGTGTCATAAAAGATTTCTACTGGCTCTATCTGTCATTCAGCCCAGTCCCCACCATGGAGTCCATAAACCAGAATCCAACTTCACTCTTTCAGAATAATATTCCAAAGCACGAACCAATCTCAAAAACACAACTCCACACCACAGAGACAGCTAAATTCCAACTTTAGAATCATTTCCTGTGTATTCTTAAGACTTTGGCTCAAGAGATGAGACCAATGCTCCCTTAGGTTTTAGTAAGAGTTAGAGAATTTTTTCTATTCCTGCCAATCCTTTATCTCTTCAATTACCAACCATGAGGACATTATCATTTTGAACCAGAAAAATCCATCCCCAAACCACTATCTTTGTGGATTCTTTTATTTCTAGCTTTGCCAAGGACCCCAACCTTGCTTCTTCTGTACAAATAGGGCTCTTTCTGTTAAAATTTGCCAGTCATTGTCTAGGTGGTTAGAACGCAGATATAAAGGCCATGATCCTTAGTAAGTGTCCCTGGGTGAAACTCAGGTGATTAAAGTGAACACATACAACATTGTAGGAACCAGCACAAGGCTGGCACAAAATAGATGCTCAACGTGAGCATGTTCAGATGAATTTTGTCTCTTACACTGAGCCATAAGACACTAATTATGTATGATTGGCTTGACGTTTAAAACACAGCAAGTATATGTGATTCAACCTAATGAGGGGTCTGATGGGATTAATCATTGGGTATTGTTGGAGTATGAGGAAATAGCTACATGGACTAAAGATTTGGCTTTTAAAAATTCAACTTTTGGGGGTACTTTATCTCTCACTCTTCCCCTTCTAGGATCCCTATAATATTAACGTTGGTGCATATAATGTTGTCCCAGAGATCTCTTAGGCTGTCTTCTTTTTTTTTTTTTTTCTCTATTCTGTTTTGCAGCAGTGATTTTCACCATTCTGTCTTCCGTATTACTTACCTATTCTTCTTTCTCAGTTATTCTGCTGTTGGTTCATTCTAGTGTATTTTTCATCTGTTTGTTCTTTCATTTTCTAGGTATTTAAGTGCAGGTGATGGCGACCAGTGCACTAAGCACAGCCGAGAGGAGCCACCCCACATCCGAGGTCAGGGGCAGCAGCCAAGAGTGCCAGGCTGTGACGGCACAGGAACGGCTGAGAGGAGCTACCCCGCGTCTGAGGTTGGGGGGGACGGTCGAGAGGAGCCACCCTGAGCCTGAGGCCAGGGGAGGCAGCCAGGAGGAGCCACACCATGTCCAAGGAGTGGTGCCTAAACGGGCGCAGGAGGGCCTGGAGGAGCTAAGTAAGGAAGGGCAGCGGTGAGGAGATACCCCTCATCCAAGTAAGGAGCAGCTGCTGTGCTTTGCTGGAGCAGCTTTGAAGAGATACCCCAGGAACAAGGTAAGAGAAACCCAAGTAAGATGGTAGGTGTTGCAAGAGGGCATCAGAGGGCAGACACACTGAAACCATACTCACAGAAAACTACTCAATCTAATTACATTAGGACCACAGCCTTGTCTAACTCAATGAAACTAAGCCATGCCTGCGGGGCAACCCTAGATGGGCAAGCCATGGTGGAGAGGTCTGACAGAATGTGGTCCACTGGAGAAGGGAATGGCAAAACACTTCAGTATTCTTGCCATGAGAACCCCATGAACAGTATGAAAAGGCAAAATGATAGGATACTGAAAGAGGTACTCCCCAGGTCATTAGGTGCCCAACACGCTACTGGAGATCAGTGGAGAAATAACTCCAGAGAGAATGAAGGGATGGAGCCAAAGCAAAAACAATACCCAGCTGTGGATGTGCCTGGTGATAGAAGCAAGGTCTGATTCTGTAAAGGGCAATATTGCATAGGAACCTGGAATGCCAGGTCCATGAATCAAGGCAAATTGGAAGTGGTCAAACAAGAGATGGCAAGAGTGAACGTCAACATTCTAGGAATCAACGAACTAAAATGGACTGGAATGGGTGGATTTAACTCAGATGACCATTGGATCTACTACTATGGGCAGGAATCCCTCAGAAGAAATGGAGTAGCCATCATGGTCAACAAAAGAGTCCGAAATGCAGTACTTGGATACAATCTGAAAAATGACAGAATGATCTCTGTTCATCTCCAAGGCAAACCATTCAATATCACAGTAATCCAAGTCTATGCCCCAACCAGTAATGCTGAAGAAGCTGAAGTTGAACGGTTCTATGAAGACCTACAAGACCTTTTAGAACTAACACCCCAAAAAGATGTCCTTTTCATTATAGGGGACTGGAATGCTAAGTAGGAAGTCAAGAAACACCTGGAGTAACAGGAAAATTTGGCCTTGGAATGTGGAATGAAGCAGGGCAAAGACTAATAGAATTTTGCCCAAGAAAATGCACTGGTCAGAGCAAACACCCTCTTCCAACAACACAAGAGAAGACTTTACACATAGACATCACCAGATGGTCAACATCGAAATTAGATTGGCTATGTTCCCTGCAGCCAAAGATGGAGAAGCTCTATACAGTTAACAAAAACAAGACTAGGAGCTGATTGTGGCTCAGATCATGAACTCCTTATTGCCAAATTCAGACTCAAATTGAAGAAAGTAGGGAAAACCATTAGATGATGCAGGTATGACCTAAATCAAATTTCTTATGATTATACAGTGGAAGTGAGTATCTGAAGAGATAATAGCTGAAAATGTCCCTAAAATGGGAAAGTAAATAGTGAACCAAGTTCCCGAAATACAGAGTCCCAGGCAGGATAGATACAATGAGGAACACACTGAGACATAGTAATCAAACTGACAAAAATTAAAAACAAAGATAAAACCATAAATGTAACCAGGGAAAAAAAGGACAAATTATGCATAAGGGAACTTCCATAGGTTATCAGCTGATTTCTCAACAGAAACTCTACATGCTAGAAGGCAATGGCACAATGTATTTAAAGTGATGAAAGGGAAGAAAGTACAACCAAGAATACTCTACCCAGCAAAACTCTCATTCAGATTTGATGGAGAGATCAACAGCTTTTCAGACAAGCAAAAGTTAAGATAATTCAGCACCACAAAACTAACTTTGCAACAATTGCTAAAGGAATAGTTCTGGCAAGAGAAGGGAAATGCAAGAGAAGGGAAAGACCTACAGAAAATAAACCCCAAACAATTAAAAAATGATAATAGGGTCATATATATTTATAATTACCTTCAATCTAAATTAATTAAGTGCACCAACTGAAAGACATAGACTCACGGGGCAGATGAAAACATTTTCATGTATGTACTTCCACTTACCATTTCACTGTACTTAGCCTCTCATTTGTATGTAATTATTTTATATCATTAGGTTAATCGTGTTTATATGATGACTTTGCAATTGTAATTGCAATTGTAATTATCATTTTTTGTCTGGTTATTGATGATGAAAATTGATAAATAACTTTTACCATTAAAAAAAAATGTCAACTTTTTTCCTTGTTAGAAAAGCAATATATCAGAGAAGAATCTTAAAGAATAAGTTCATTTGCACAATTTCTCCACTTTAACTGCCACTCCTCATGTGCAATCCATCATCACCTCTCCCTCGGAATACTGCAAGAGCTTCTTAACTGGCTTCTCCACTTTCATCCTTCTTGCACTTGGGCAGGAACTTGGGTGAGCATACATGTACACATGTACAATGGACATGAGTTTGAGCAAGCTCTGGGAGACATCAAAGGACAGGGAAGCCTGGTGTGCTGCAGTCCATGGGGTCACAAAGAGGTGGACATGACTGAGCAACTGAACAGCATAAAAGAAAAACTGAACGCATAGGAGACTTCCCTGGTGCTCTAGCAGTTAGGGATTTGCCTGCCGATGCCGCGGACACAGATTCAATCCCTTGTCCAGGAGGATCCCACATGCCATGGAATAACTAAGCCACAGCAACACCACAACTACTGAGCCCACACTCTAGGGCCAACAAGACAGCTGCCAAAGCCTGTGTGCCTAGAGTCCATACTGCACAGCAAGAGAAGCCACTTCAACAAAGAGCATCCCTTGTTCACTGCAACTAGAGAAAGCCCGTGCTAGGCAATGAAGACCAAGCACAGTGAAAAATAAAATAAATATATAACTAAAAATAAACAAACGGGGCCTACGTAAAAGCTTTCCACAGCAAAGGAAACCACCAACAGAACAAAAAAGACAACTTACTGAATGGAAGGAAATATTTGCAAATGATATGAGCAAAAAGGGATTCAAACAACATAAATGGCTCATACAACTCAACCTCCAAAAAAACAAACAACCCAGTTAAAAATATGGGCAGAAGAAATGAATAGACATTTTTCCAAAGAAGACATGCAGGCAGCCAACAGATATATGAAAAGATGCTCAACATCATTAGTCATCAGGGAAATGCAAATGAAAATGAGGATTAAAGAAAAGGAAAAAAGAAAGAAAAGACAAAACCTCAATTTGTAAACAGAAACAAGAACAAACTAACATATACACAAAAGAAACGAAAACAGAACCAAAAACAAAACAAAACACAAGAGAACTAAAGAAACCAAAAAAGAAATCAAACAATTTTTAAAAAGCTAAAATAAATAAATAAATAAAACCAAAGCAAAGTGCCAACTGAAGAATAAAGCAAAGAAAACAAAACAGACAAAAATTATCAGAAATCATTAAAAGATAATTAAAATGATTGAAAGATGAAATCTTCACACTTTTGGAGATAGGGATGGGCTTCCCTGGTGGCTCAGATGGCAAAACATCTGCCCACAATTGAGGGGAGACCCAGGTTCAGTCCCTGGATTGGGAAGATCCCCTGGAGAAGGAGACGGCAACCCACTCTAGTATTCTTGCCTGGAAAATCCCATGGACAGAGGACCCTGGTAGGCTATAGTCCATGGGGTTGCACAGACTTGGGCACCACTGAGCAACTTCACGTTCTTGAGAATATATACTAAGTGAAAAAAATCAAGCAGAGAAAGACAGCTACCATATGACTTCACTCCTTCCTGGATACAAACGTGAAATGTTAAAAACAAACATACAGTGCAGTGGCTCCTCGAGTGGGAGTGCTGGGAGAATGGTAGAATGGGTAAAGGTCAACTGCATGGCAACTGATGAAAAATAAAACTTTTGGTGGTGAGCATGCTGTACTGCTTCAGAAGTTGAATTATATTATAATTTCCCACACCTGAAATTTATATAATTTTGTAAACCAATGTAACCTTAATAGAGTGTTACAAACATTTTAAAGTCAAAAATGCTTTTTTCGGAAATTTAAAACCCTTAGGGAGAAACAACAGCTGTCAAAAGAACAATTTGCTGTATGACTGAGGGAATTCAAACAGGGGTTCTATGACAGTCTGAAAGGGTGGGATGGGGAGGGAGACGCAAAGGATATGGTCGTACCTGTGGCTGATTCTTATTGATGTGTGACAGAAAGCCACAAAATTCTGTAAAGCAATTATCCTTCAGTTCAAACTTTTTTAAAAAAAATTTTTAAGTAATCTGAGAAAAGGAGAATAAAAGGAAAATTTCCAATCTTAACAACAACAAGGAAAGAACATTTCCCAATTCCCTGAGGCGTTCATAGCCTCCTAGAGGTTTTGCAAGCTTCTGCTCATGTGTTGAATTAAAACAACTCTTCCTTTCAATGGGGGAGAGCTAATAGCCTGACCCAGCATGATGCCAGTGCAGACATCAGCAAAGAAGGAGCCAGCCCCTCCTCCCAGGGGTCAGGCCACACCATCCTCTGGGCTGTGACTGGCTCCAGCTCTTGACTAAGGGACACTTAATAATGAATAAGAACTCTGCTAAAAGATCAGCCAGCAGAGAGAAGAGAGAAAGGTAGACCAACATTCTGGAGTGTGGGGAAAGGTAGTACAGTCTTCATCAGGACAAAAAAGACACAGGACAGAGAAGTGAGAGGCTGGGAAGGAGCTCACCATCAGGTTTGCCAAGAGTCAGGTAGGCTAAACAGTTTTCTGTGTAGGCTTCTTACTTCACAGGAGAGGGAAAAGGTCATTCTGTAGTTCAATCAGGTGAGAATTAGAAATTCCAGGTGTCAAGCCAGAAATTCTAAAGTACAAAGACAATGACATTTGAAGAAAAGCCTGAGGGCAATGGGAGCCTCATAGATGAGAACCAGCTGGACCTAGGTGCGAAGCATCAGCCAAATGGGAAACCAGGAGCAAGTGGGAAAGCCAAGCTGTCTGCAAGGCAGGAGGCAAATGCAAAGTGCGACTTGCCCAGAAAAAGCTTCAACATGTACACCTGGCAGGAGATCCAGAGACACAATCAAAAGACTGATCAGTGGCTGGTGATCAATCGCAAAGTCTACGATGTTACTGGCTGGGCAGACCGGCATCCCGGTGGGCAGCAGGTCCTCAAGCACTACGCTGGGGAAGATGCCACGGTAAGGTGCTCAAAGCCTGCCCTCTCTCTCTCTGTTCCAGCTGCTGGGTGGCTGGGACCTTGGCTGTCTTTCCAAAAGCATTTCAACTACGTGTTCAAGCTCCATGATCACTCATCTCCTCCCAAACCAATTTTCTAGGATTCCTATCCAGCAAAAACTTGAAAGCTAATTGCACTAGGTTTGGGGTGGGCTCACATGCTGACAGTAGATACTATGTATATTGCAGGTTTTGGTTTTTGTTCTTGGCATTATGTTTTTTGTTTTATTTGTTTGGTTTTGAAATGTAGTTATTGTCTTATAAGAAGAAAATTACAAATAGGTGAGTAAATTCTGGAAAAAATGTCGTGACCCAAGTAGAAATTTCTCAGACTCCTACAACTGGAGTGCATGAAGTAGACAGCAGTCCATCTGGCGAGCATCAGAGTGTTGAGCGGTGTTTGAAGCGTACAGTGACACAGGCTTTCAGACTTTGTAGAGCTCTTTTTAGTCGTGCAGTTCATTCAGTGGGATACAGGTGATACAGCCCACTTTTATGGAAGAAGTAACTGAAATCAGAGTGGTTAAGTGACTGACTCAAGTTCACCAAGCCAGCAGATCTCAGATTCAAAACACTTATCTTTCTTAACTTTCAGACTTAACCACTTTCCTTCACTGGTTTTCCTCATGACTCTCCTCCATCAAAATAGCTGAAAAAAATAGACTTTCAGTGGATGCCTAACATACCATGCATCATGCTTGTTAAGTAGCTTTCAGTTCAGTTCAGCCGCTCAGTCATGTCTGACTCTTTGCGACCCCATGAATTGCAGCACGCCAGGCCTCCTTGTCCATCACCAACTCCCGGAGTTCACTCAAACTCATGTCCATCGAGTTGGTGATGCCATCCAGCCATCCCATCCTCTGTCGTCCCCTTCTCCTCCTGCCCACAATCCCTCCCACCATCAGAGTCTTTTCCAATGAGTCAACTTTTCGCATGAGGTGCCCAAAGTAGTGGAGTTTTAGCTTTAGCATCAGTCCTTCCAAAGAACACCCAGGACTGATCTCCTTTAGAATGGACTGGTTGGATCTCCTTGCAGTCCAAGGGACTCTCAAGAGTCTTCTCCAGCACCACAGTTCAAAAGCATCAATTCTTCGGCCCTCAGCTTTCTTCACAGTCCAGCTCTCACATCCATACAGCCACATTCAACTCTTTGCAACCCTATGGACATCCCGCCTGGCACCTCTGTCCTTGGCATCCTCTAGGCATGAATACTGAAGTGCGTTCCCATGCTCTTTTCCAGGGGATCTTCCTGACCCAGGGATCGAACCTGTATCTCTTACCTCTCCAGCAATGGCAGGAGTGTTCTTTACCATCAGCACCACTTGGGAAGCCCTAAGATACCATAGACACATTCAAAGGCATGGCCTCACTTAAACCTCACCATAAGGAAGGTGAATGGTATTCCCATATTAAAGATTAAAAAAACTGATGCTAACACATGAAAATAATGTATCTCACAGTCCACAAATAACAGCAACAAATTTTAAAAATCAGATAGGTTTTTACCATAAAGCCCTTGATAGCTGATCTTAAAAATAAAATTTCCATTTAATATTGAAGAAGGAGGTTTCTCAATCCTTAAATATATTTAGGAATCCCTTTTAAAATATTCTATGAGAAAGTTGGTTTTAGCCCAATTAGGAACTTTTTCTCCATATTATACACACAAAGACCTGGAGAATAAAAGGTGTTAAATAAACTAATTCAAGATCAGAAAATTAGCATATTATCGAGTAGAAATTTAAACAGATTATTTTTGTGTTACCCTTATTGTTTTCATGTTAGTATATAATTTTTCCAACTGGTTTCAAAGCATAGGACTAAAAATATTGATTCATGAAGCTCTGCTCTGTGAGTGTTACCTGACTGATAAAAACAGAATACACAAGCATACGGCAAGTTTGCAAAGTAAGAAAGATTTTGGGTTTTGACACTAGCAACATCTTCTTTCCCCAATTCTCATTTTCTCCAAATTTCTCAACTTCTCTGTCTAATCAGGTCTTCTACCATCTTCTTGTCTTGATTCTGCAGTCAGAGGAAGGCCTTTATGAACAGACCCTTCCACATCTCCACCACTCCAATCTGATCTGATATTTTTAAAGCAAAGCTCAACCTTT
>SJYO01028140.1:0-10330 GCA_006410555.1 Capra ibex
AAGAGGCCCTGTGTCACAACTGGAGGACTTGTACTGACACATCAGGATCCCGAGTTCACGCTTCTGTGTACGTCCTGTGTGTTTAACTTTCATGTTTTTAATAAAATATGTTTTCAATTGAGTGTAACTGATTTACACTGTATATATATATGTATCTACATGTTGTGTTCCACTGGAGTATTCACAGTATTGACTATGCGTTCCTGTGCTGTTCAGTGGAGGTTTTGTCTATCCATTCTATACATACACTTGTGAGCACACTCACAAATCACACTGACAAAAGATTGCAATATCTAAAAATTTATTGCAGTCCATTTAGAACACAATGTCCTATAATAAGTAAAAATGTAGTTTTAATTTCAACACCAGAAATCTACAAAGTTCATCATACAATCCAGATTTCTCATGTGATATAAAGATTTGTTCAAGGTACATTTCTAACCGTAACCTCAAAAAACCCAATCTCTAGAAAAACCCCCAAAAGACAATTGCTCCGGAGAGTGGAATTCACCCCTAGGAATCTATCTCTATCTCTACATCTCATCTGTCTATCTTTCTTTCTCCACCACCACCCATCCACCTGTCTCTCATTTCATTTTTCAAGTAAAAGAGGAAATACGGAGGGATGAAAAGGCACAAGTCACATCACTAAGGTTTGCAGTCTGAGCCTTAGGATTAAAGAAGCGTTGTCCTAAAATGCACATTCAGGCAGGCTGACTTCTGGCCACAGGAACACATCGCCCTGAGCTGGGGTGCAGCAGGGGATGAGGTCTAGTTCCTGAGGAACACCGTCCCCCGGACAGGTGGGTTTCTGTCTTTTGTGGAGGAAGTTCTCCGCCTCCGCGCACTGAGATGCTGCCTTGGAGCCTTGGAAGACCAGAGAAGTGGTGGAAAAAGGTGAGGTGCGCCCTAAGGCCCAGGCGGCCAGGGCGGGGAGACCTGCGGGCCCGGAGGTCGGTGGTGCGCGGCGAGCAGGGAATCGAGCGCCGTCAGCGCCCAGTGCAGGGCGGCGCCCGCGTGCGTCAGCTGCCAGGTGAGCCAGGCGCGCTGCGACGCCGTGGGCTCCGTGCGGTCGGTGGCCACCGGGAGGAAGGCGCCCCCCGGGGCCCGCAACTCATCCAGGACCACTTCAAGGGCTCCCATCTGGTTGGAGAGCTTGGACGTGAGCGCCTCCAGGGGCGTAGCAGCTTCAGGAGAGCGGGTTCTGCGCGGGCGCTTGGGCGAGGCGGGCCTGGACTCCGGGTTGTACTGGCAGCGTCTCTGGCCCCGGGCCCACATTGGCGATGGGAACCGGGCCCCCCTGCCCTGGAGACGCCCGGAAGTATGGGCAGAACCTAGGAGGGGGACAGAACAGGAGAGGTTCCTGTGATGTGTGCTGCCCCTGAAACTTTTGGTCAAATGCACCACCGCCCCTTGCCTGTCCCAACACCTCCACCCCAGGCCTAACACTGCACCATAGCTGACTCTGTTGGCCTCTTCCAACATCTGCTGGCAACCCGGGCCAAGTCCTGGGCACCTTCCTCTCAGCCTGTTCCCACTTCATGGGCATCTCACCAGGGTCAGAGGCTTTCTCTGCCCTCTGGGGGTTCAGTTTGCCCCTCAGGGCCTTTGCCCACATCCCCACCTCTACCAAGCCCAGCCCAGAAACCTACCTGCTCTGTGGTAAAGGCCTGGTCTGCAGGAGTTTGGATGCTCCTTAGATCTCCACTGGGCTGGGGGAGGTCGTCCCCTCACCTTTTCTTCTCCATGGCCATTTGTCTTCTGACTCTCAGGGGAGCCATCCAGGCTTCTGCATCGCTTGTGTCTGGTGACCTCTGTGGGTGAAGAGGAGGANCATGGGCATCTCACCAGGGTCAGAGGCTTTCTCTGCCCTCTGGGGGTTCAGTTTGCCCCTCAGGGCCTTTGCCCACATCCCCACCTCTACCAAGCCCAGCCCAGAAACTTACCAGCTCTGTGGTAAAGGCCTGGTCTGCAGGAGTTTGGATGCTCCTTAGATCTCCACTGGGCTGGGGGTGGTCGTCCCCTCACCTTCTCTTCTCCATGGCCGTTTCCCTTCTGACTCTCAGGGGAGCCATCCCGGCTTCTGCTTCGCTTGTGCCTGGTGACCTCTGTGGGTGGAGAGGAGGAAGGAGTGAGAGTGTTCCCTGACCTCCCTCTGGAATCTGGGGAGAGTGGATTAGAGAAGGTTCCAAGTCCCACTGCTCCTCCACCTCCATGCCATCCCCTCCCCCAAACTCTGGTTTCCTCCAGCCCCCCTCTCCCTCCATGAGCATCTCACCTGGACAGAGTAGTTTTTGAGCTGCCTAGCAGACTTGCCCCAAGAAGCCCTCTCTCAAGTTCAGACCTCAAGGATGGCATAGCTGGTAGAGGCCTGCATCACGGAGGATCGGGACTTCACCCTGGGTTTCTCTCCCCCCTTTCAAAAGTGTCAGGGTCACATCTGGGACCTGTTCCTCTGTCCCACAGCCCAATCTCTACTGTCTCCTAAATTCTCTCCAGGATCACTCCAAACAGATGCCTGCAGAAAAGAATCTGGCATCTTACCTGCTTTGCCCTGAGAGCCTTCTTGTGTCTCCATGCTTCATTTTTCTCTTTGCCTTTCTGAGGGATGTCGATCTCCTCCCTTCTCTTTTACAGACAGGTTTTCCTTGGAGGAAATCCTTCCATTTCCCCTGTGGGAGACACCTTGTTTCTGCTGGCCAGGCCTTCTGCCACTTGCAGCCCCTTCCACTGTGTCCATGTCTGCCATCTCAGCACACATCTGGATGCCTCAGAAGTGGACCAGGGAATGACCAGGTGAGCAGAGGGTGTGGCCTTGTCTAGCTTCTGGACAGCCCCCTGGGGAGTTACAGATTGGTCCTCAGGAGGATCACACCCCCGAGGGCATTTGCATGATGAGGTTAGCACTCTTTGCTATATCCCACTGACTTTCTTGGTCTGAGAACATTGTAACTGTTAATTTCAGAGCATTTCAATTCTCTACTATATATTAACATCCGAGAGGGACAATTTTTTTTCCGAGGACAATTTTTTAAAAATTTAAGTTTTTTTGATGAGGACAAGTTTTAGTCTGTATTGAATTTGTTAAAATGTTGCTTCTTTTCTGTTTTTGTTTTTGTTTTTGTTTTGGCTGTAAGGCAAATGGGAACTTAGCTCCCCATCAGGGATCCAATGTGCACTCCCTTCATTGGAAGGTGAAGTCTTAACCACTGGACAGCAGGGAGACCCATGAAAGGGCAATTTTGTCTTATTTGTTTCATGCTGTTTTTTATCTATTTTTTTTCAACAGTTTTTTGTATCTGTATGTCTGTGAGCGTGGGTCACTCTATGCCAGGGGTCAGCAAGGTGTTGATATAAAGGACTGCTGCTGCTAAGTCACTTCAGTCGTGTCTGACTCTGTGCGACCCCATAAATGGCAGCCCACCAGACTCCCCTGTCACTGGGATTCTCCAGGCAAGAACGCTGGAGTGGGTTGCCATTTCCTTCTCCAATGCATGAAAGTGAAAAGTGAAAGGGAAGTTGCTCAGTCATGTCTGACTCTTCTCGACCCCATGGACTGCAGCCTACCAGGCTCCTCCGTTCATGGAACTTTCCAGGCAAGAGTACTGGAGTGGGGTGCCGTTGCCTCCTCCGATATATAAAGGACTAGAAAACCTTTATGGTTTGTTTTACTTGCATTCCCTTTGGCCCCTACTCAGGTATGCTGTCCTGACACAAATGCCACCAGAGACTACAGCTGAAAAAGCCTATTTAAGCTCCAAATTATTAAAACAACCACAACAACATAGGTAGGACCTCTGCTCTCAGCATCATATCAAGTTTTGAATTTAAATTTTTCTTCTTTTTCTCACTCTTGTTTCTTCTTTTGTCTGGATATGGACATATTTTTCAACTGGGATCAGAAGGTACAAAAAGACATAATAGGTGAGTGACAAAAATAACCTAGGACACACCTTTGAGAGCACTGGTTCATGAATAATTTGAAGCATGTGATGGATATATTCACTGTCTCTAATTGCAAACAGTGTTCTTGTAGGTGGAATAATTTCTGTGAATGAGCAGGAGGCAGCATATGGAGGGGACCGCACTGTCTTTTGCACATAGCTACTCTTCTATAAAAACAGCCTCCGCCAGGTCTATGGGACCTCTAGGTCAGACTGTTGTTGCTGATGGCTGATAAAACCAGCAGAAGCCAATCAGAATCTATTCTTAATAGACTCAAGGTACCCAGACCTCAGAGTGAAGAGCTGAGTCATGTTAATGAGAATGTTCACTCTGCTATACAGCTGAAACTAACAACATTATTCATCAACTATACTCCAATGTAAAATAAAAAGTTTAAAAAAAGAAAAGAATCTTCTGTGGCTTCTGGGGCTTACAAAGTCCTTACCTGGTCTCAGGCTTCATTAATTGAGATGTAGCACACCATTTTAACACTAGTTTTTTGGGCACAAATGATATAGAGTGTCACATATGCCTGGAAAGTGTACATGTTATGAGGGTGGGAATTAATTCCAAGTGCTCAAGTGCATGGAAGGCCCTGATCTCCAATCATTCTGGGGTCACTGTGAGGTTGTTTAGATTTCATCTTTGAAAATAAATCCTTCATCTGTAATCATGCTGATTGACCTGGTGCATGTAGACTTCCTGAAGTTTTCAAATCCAGTGTATCTCCCCAAATAGGTTCACACGGGGGAGTCTGTATTCTTTATAATTTTGCTCAAAATATAAAATTTCCTCTACACCAAAGCCTTGCCATCAGTGGGCAGGGGATTTCGATCTCTAGAGACCTTAGATAAAGCTAGTATAATGCTTAAGGGCTGATCTACACTCAGGAAAGGTGCTATCCTGTGGCCTGAATGTTGTGATTTATGGTAAGAGAGATGTATTTGGTATTTCTCCTGGTTGCTGGCACAGATACTAAAGCCACTGGAATTTCTTAAGCGTGAAAGTGATAAATGGGCTTTGTTATGTTAATGAGGTGACCTTTGGAGAGCATCCCAGGGACAAAGAGTCAGGGCTTGCTGATCTTATTAAAACTCCAGGTTAGAGGGAGGAGAGAGGAGCTGGAGATTGGACCCATCACCAGTGTCTAATGAGTTAATCTCGTCTCTGTAATGAAGCCTTTGTAAAAACCCAAAAGGACTGGTTTGAAAAGCTTCCAGGTTGGTGAAGAGGTGGGGATTCGCGGAGGACAGGGAAGCTCATGCCCTTTCCCCTTACCTTGCTTGAGGCACATCTTCCATCTAGCTGTCCCTGAGTTATAGCCTCTTATTATAAAATGATAATCTAATCATTTTAGATTTCTCTGAGTTTCTCTGAGTTCTGTAAGCAAATTCATTGAACCCAAGAAGGGTCCTCAGAACCTCTGCACTCTAGTGGGTCCACCAGAAGCACAGCTGAGAACCTGGCCTCTGACTGCATCTAAAGTGGGGGAGGGGCTGTCTTGTAACACGGAGCTCTGAACCTGTGGAATCTGAAGTTTTCTCTGAGGACAATGCGTCAGGATTGTGAGACACCAAACTGGTGTCAGAAATAGGTTGGTGATGTGGGGATAACACACTGTCACACTGGAACTTTTACTACAATCTTACCACCCTTACGTGGCTACTGTCTCTGCCAACTGCGCATGGGGCACTTGCATTCATAGGACCCCTCTGGGTTCAGACCTGGGAAGAGGTCAGGTAGTGTAAGCTTCAGGGAATCCAGAACAATAGCAAGTATAGCTAATATGGATGACTTCTCTTTATTTGCCATGAATTTATACTTCTCAAAGGAAGATAATTGGATTATTTTCCCATCACTCATTCTGGAATCTCCTGTCCTCCAATGTTTGATTTACTTGGTATCCACAGCATTGGGCCTCTTTGCCGTTACTAGTAGCCCCTTTCTGTCAGCTCAACCACCCGTCACGAGCAGCAGAAACTCTTTCCGAAGAAAATAGTTTTGATCACTTTCTCTAAGGCAGTTATGTTGGAACATCAGCCTTTTTTTTTTTTAATTGTCCCTACTCAGAGCATTTCTAAGTAGAAAAAAGACCATCTAGTCTGTGCTAATGTGAAGATAGCAAAGTTTTATCCTGGCCACTACATTTCCTGTTGAGAGGCTCCCTGACCAGATATCTTGGACCATGTGAGATGAGTAACCTCAAGGAGAATACACCTTTGCCTTTCTTGTGAGATGAGTAACCTCAAGGAGAATACAACTTTGCCTTTCTTAAGTTTTTTGGGGGGTGCCACGCTGCTTGCATATGAGATCTCATTTCCTAGATCAGGGCCCCATGCAGTGTAAGCCTAGAGTCCTAACTACCGGAATGCCAGGGAATTCCCACATTTCTCTTTCAAATTCTACCAAGTATTGGGTTGACCAAAAAGTTCCTTTGGCTTTGAAAAAAAAAAAAAAGACACTTTTTTCATTTTTTTCAAGAACTTTATTGAACATGATATTTGCTGTTTTGTTCCACTACCTTCTGTCATTTTTCAGGTAACTTCATAATTTCATTTTCCCAAAGCATTTTATCTTTCTGAGCAAAGAACTATTCTGGGTGCCCTTTACAGTCTTCCAGGGAATTGAAGTTTTTTCCAATAAGAGAATTTTGTAATGACCTAAATAAATGTAAATCCAAATGTGCAATGTCTGGTGAATATGGCCAATGAATAAGAACTTCCAAGCCAAGGTATAACAGTTTTTGCCCAGTCATCAAAGCAACATGCAATCTTGCATTATCCTAATGGATGATTGGCCTTCCCAGCTGGCTCAGTAGTAAACAATCCACCTGCCAATACAGGAGATGGGAGTTGGATCACTGGATTGGGAAGATCCCATTGGAGAAGGAAATGACAACCCACTACAGTATTCTTATTTGGGAAATCCCATGGACAGAGGAGCCTGGCAGCTTCAGTCCCTGGGGCTCAAAGAGTCAGGCATGATTGAGTGACTAAAACAATAATGGAAGATTATGCATTTTCTGTTGACTAATTGGAGCCAGTTTTCATTGAGGTGCTGTTTTCAGTTGGACTAATTGGAAGTAGTGTTTGTTGGAATTAATGGTTTGGTTTTCTGAAAGGAACATATAATAGAGGACTTCTTCCAATGCCACCATATACATAACATCTCCTTCTTTGGATGAGACCAACTTTCGTATTGTTGTCAGTGTCTCATTTCACTGGCCCCACAGTCTCTTCCATTTCACATTATTGTACAATAACCACTTTTCTTTCTCCATCACAATTTTGTTTAAAATCAGAACATTTTCATTACGTCTCAGTAGAGAATCACATGTGGGAATGATTAAGAACGCTTTTTTCACCTAACTTACGTGGAACCCAAAAATCAAAGCAATTACTATAACCCAGCTGGTGCAAATTATTTTCAACACTTGATTTGGATATTTTGAGAAGATATTAAGAAGAGGTGGCAAGAATACACAGAAGAACTGTACCAAAAAGATCTTCATGACCCAGTTAATCACGATGGTGTGATCATTCACCTAGAGCCAGACATCCTGGAATGTGAAGTCATCACTACAAACAAAGCTAGTGGAGGTGAATTCCAGTTGAGCTATTTCAAATCCTAAAAGATGATGCTGTGAAAGTGCTGCACTCAATATGTCAGTGGCCACAGGACTGGAAAAGGTCAGTTTTCATTCCAATCCCAAAGAAAGGCAATGCCAAAGAATGCTCAAACTACCGCACAATTGCACTCATCTCACATGAGTCCGAAATGCAGTACTTGGATGCAATCTCAAAAACGACAGGATGATCTCTCTTTGTCTCCAAGGCAAATCATTCAATATCACAGTTATCCAAGTCTATGCCCCAACCAGTAACGCTGAAGAAGCTGAAGTTGGACGGTTCTATGAAGACCTACAAGACCTTTTAGAACTAACACCCAAAAAAGATGTCCTTTTCATTATAGGGGACTGGAATGCAAAAGTAGGGAGTCAAGAAACACCTGGAGTAGCAGGCAAGTTTGGCCTCGGAATGCTGAGTGAAGCAGGGCAAAGACTAATAGAGTTTTGCCAAGAAAATGCACTGGTCATAGCAAACACCCTCTTCCAACAACACAAGAGAAGACTCTACACATGGACATCACCAGATGGTCAACACTGAAATCAGATTGATTATATTCTATGCAGCCAAAGATGGAGAAGCTCTATACAGTCAACAAAAACAAGACCAGGAGCTGACTGTGGCTCAGATCATGAACTCCTTATTGCCAAATTCAGACTCAAATTGAAGAAAGTAGGGAAAACCACTAGACCATTCAGGTATGACCTAAATCAAATCCCTTATGATTATACAGTGGAAGTGAGAAATAGATTTAAGGGTCTAGATCTGATAGAGTGCCTGATGAACTATGGAATGAGGTTCGTGACATTGCACAGGAGTCAGAGATCAAGACCATCCCCATGGAAAAGAAATGCAAAAAAGCAAAATGGCTGTCTGGGGAGGCCTTACAAATAGCTGTGAAAAGAAGAGAGGCGAAAAGCAAAGGAGAAAAGGAAAGATATAAGCATATGAATGCAGAGTTCCAAAGAATAGCAAGAAGAGATAAGAAAGCCTTCTTCAGAGATCAATGCAAAGAAACAGAGGAAAAGAACAGAATGGAGAAGACTAGAGATCTCTTCAAGAAAATTAGAGATAAAAAGGGAACATTTCATGCAAAGATGGGCTCGATAAAGGACAGAAATGGTATGGACCTAACAGAAGCAGAATATATTAAGAAGAGGTGGCAAGAATACACGGAAGAACTGTACAAAAAAGATCTTCACAACCCAGATAATCATAATGATGTGATCACTAATCTAGAGCCAGACATCTTGGAAACTGAAGTCAAGTGGGCCTTAGAAAGCATCACTATGAACAAAGCTAGTGGAGGTGATGGAATTCCAGTTGAGCTGTTTCAAATCCTGAAAGATGATGGGTGAAAGTGCTGCACTCAATAGGCCAGCAAATTTGGAAAACTCAGCAGTGGCCACAGGACTGGAAAAGGTCAGTTTTCATTCCAATCCCAAAGAATGCTCCAACTACCACACAATTGCACTCATCTCACATGCTAGTAAAGTAATGCTCAAAATTCTCCAAGCCAGGCTTCAGCAATATGTGAACTGTGAACTTCCTGATGTTCAAGCTGGTTTTAGAAAAGGCAGAGGAACCAGAGATCAAATTGCCAACATCCGCTGGATCATGGAAAAAGCAAGAGAGTTCCAGAAAAACCTCTATTTCTGCTTTATTGACTATGCCAAAGCCTTTGACTGTGTGGATCACAACAAACTGTGGAAAATTCTGAAAGAGATAGGAATACCAGACCACCTAACCTGCCTCTTGAGAAATCTGTATGCAGGTCAGGAAGCAACAGTTAGAACTGGACATGAAACAATGGACTGGTTCCAAATAGGAAAAGGAATCGGTCAAGGCTGTATATTGTCACCCTGCTTATTTAACTTCTATGCAGAGTACATCATGAGAAACGCTGGGCTGGAAAAAGCACAAGCTGGAATCAAGATTGCCGGGAGAAATATCAATAACCTCAGATATACGGATGACACCACCCTTATGGCAGAAACTGAAGAGGAGCTAAAAAGCCTCTTCATGAAAGTGAAAGAGGAGAGTGAAAAAGTTGGCTTAAAGCTCAACATTCAGAAAACGAAGATCATGGCATCCAGTCCCATCACTTCATGGGAAATAGATGGGGAGACAGTGGAAACAGTGTCAGACTTTATTTTGGGGGACTCCAAAATCACTGCAGATGGTGACTGCAGCCATGAAATTAAAAGACGCTTACTCCTTGGAAGAAAAGTTATGACCAACCTAGATAGTATATTCAAAAGCAGAGATATTACTTGCCAACTAAGATCTGTCTAGTCAAGGCTATGGTTTTTCCTGTGGTCATGTATGGATGTGAGAGTTGGACTGTGAAGAAGGCTGAGCCAAGAAGAATTGATGCTTTTGAACTGTGGTGTTGGAAAAGGCTCTTGAGAGCCCCTTGGAATGCAAGGAAATCCAACCAGTCCATTCTGAAGGAGATCAACCCTGGGATTTCTTTGGAAGGAATGATGCTAAAGCTGAAGCTCCAGCACTTTGGCCACCTCATGGGAAGAGTTGACTCATTGGAAAAGACTCTGATGCTGGGAGGGATTGGGGGCAGGAGGAGAAGGGGATGACAGAGGATGAGATGGCTGGATGGCATCACAGACCCGATGGACATGAGTCTGAGTGAACTCCGGGAGATGGTGAGGAACAGGGAGGCCTGGTGTGCTGCGATTCATGAGTTCGCAAAGAGTCAGACACAACTGAGCGACTGAACTGAACTGAACTGAACTGAAGAG
>SJYO01028140.1:10828-40000 GCA_006410555.1 Capra ibex
AAAAAGCCTCTTGATGAAAGTGAAAGAGGAGAGCGAAAAAGTTGGCTTAAAGCTCAACATTCAGAAAACGAAGATCATGGCATCCGGTCCCATCACTTCATGGGAAACAGATGGGGAGACAGTGGAAACAGTGTCAGACTTTATTTTGGGGGACTCCAAAATCACTGCAGATGGTGACTGCAGCCATGAAATTAAAAGACGCTTACTCCTTGGAAGAAAAGTTATGACCAACCTAGATAGTATATTCAAAAGCAGAGACATTACTTGCCAACTAAGGTCTGTCTAGTCAAGGCTATGGTTTTTCCAGTGGTCATGTATGGATGTGAGAGTTGGACTGTGAAGAAGGCTGAGCCAAGAAGAATTGATGCTTTTGAACTGTGGTGTTGGAAAAGGCTCTTGAGAGCCCCTTGGAATGCAAGTAAATCCAACCAGTCCATTCTGAAGGAGATCAACCCTGGGATTTCTTTGGAAGGAATGATGCTAAAGCTGAAGCTCCAGTACTTTGGCCACCTCGTGCGAAGAGTTGACTCATTGGAAAAGACTCTGATGCTGGGAGGGATTGGGGGCAGGAGGAGAAGGGGATGACAGAGGATGAGATGGCTGGATGGCATCACAGACTCGATGGACGTGAGTCTGAGTGAACTCCGGGAGATGGTGAGGAACAGGGAGGCCTGGTGTGCTGCGATTCATGAGTTTGCAAAGAGTCAGACACAACTGAGCAACTGAACTGAACTGAACTGAACTGAAGAGGAACTAAAAAGCCTCTTGATGAAAGTGAAAGTGGAGAGTGAAAAAATTGGCTTAAAGCTCAACATTCAGAAAAGGAAGATCATGGCATTGGTCCCATCACCTCACGGGAAATAGATGGGAAAACAGTGGAAACAGTGTCAGAATTTATTTTTGGGGGCTCCAAAATCACTGAAGATGGTGACTTCAGCCATGAAATTATAAGACGCTTACTCCTTGGAAGAAAAGTTATGACCAACCTAGATAGCATATTCAAAAGCAATGTTTGCTTTGCGAACAAAGGTCCATCTAGTCAAAGCTATGCTTTTCCAGTGGTCATGTATGAATGTGAGAGTTGCACTATAAAGAAAGCTGAGCGCCAAAGAATTGATGCTTTTGAACAGTGATGTTGGAGAAGACTCTTGGGAGTCCCTTAGACTGCAAGAAAATCCAACTAGTCCATCCTAAAGGAGATCAGTCCTAGGTCTTCATTGTAAGCACTGATGTTGAAGCTCAAACTCCAATACTATGGCCACTTGATGAGAAAAGCTGACTCATTGGAAAAGACTCTCATGCTGGGAAAAATTGAGGGCAGGAGTAGAAGAAGACAACAGAGGATGAGATGGCTGGATGGCATCACTGACTCAATGGATATGAGTTTGGGTGGGCTCCAGGAGTTGGTATTGGACAGGGAGGCATGGCGTGCTACAGCTCATGGGGTCAAAAGTGTCGGACACAACTGGCGACTAACTGAACTGAACTGAGTGTGTCTGCTCCCTCCCGAATGGCATAACTTGATAGTCCTCAGTTAATGTCTTCATTTGATTGCTATCAACTTCAACAGGTCTACTGGATCATGGACCATCGTCCAGTGAGAAAATCCCAGCAGTAAAGTTTTAAAACCCCTATTGACACTTTTGATCAGTCACAGAACCTTCTCCATATACTGCACAAATCTTTTTTATGCATTTCAGTTGCTTTTTTATCTCTTGAAATAATAAAGCATACTATACCAAAAAGTCTCTTTTCTTGCATCTTTGATATTAAAATGCCTATACAAATATTCACCAATTTTGATGTTTTGTTTAATGCACAGTGATATAAGCACTGTAATATACAACAAAATTGTTTTGAATAAAGTTAAAAACAGCTAGGTCCTGCAAGAGCCTTGTTACAGGAAAAGAAAAAGAAAAAATGAAAGAAGCTTTTGGCCAACTCAATATGTGAGTGGTTTACAAATTGTGGTCCCAGGACAAGGGCTATCACCCACTTCAGAACTTGTTAAAAATGCAAGTATTAGGCTTCAATCCAAACTTACGGGGTCAGAACACTGAAGGTAGGGCAGTGCAATCTGTGTTCCACATGCCCCAACCCCACCCCACCATGTGATTCTGATTCAGGTTCCAATGTGAGAAGCACTGAAAGAGAATATTCAGATCAAGAGGGGAGAAAGATTTCATTCATTTAACACTAGTAATCAGCATCGTAAGGGAGCAGTCTGGGTCAGGTACTTTTACCATATCTCCCTCTCAGTTCAATTCAGTCATTCAGTCGTGTCTGACTCTTTGCGACCCCATGGACTGCAGCATGCCAGGCTTCCCTGTTAATTTCAACATGAAATAATTTGGGGATGTTCATGCAAATAATGGTTTTGGGGGGGGAAAGACAATTTTCTTGCTTGTACACATTTTATCCTGTTATCTTATTTAAGGTGTGAATTCAGAAATTAAACACAAAGGAGGGAACTGCAGAATGCTCCATCATCGATGTCCTTGAAATATTATGACAGCCAGTTCCGAGGGGTGCTCCGCAGAAAGAGAGAGGCAGTGGAATTTCCATCAGCAGAGCCGGGGTGCCCGAGGAGAGGTGAGACTGCTGTGCACCAACCCAGCCCCTCCGCAAGAGAAACAATCAGACGCGACAAGGATTCATCTAAGCAGTTCCGCTTTATTGCCACCAACTCTTGGTTTATATAGGCAAGCAAGGGGGTTTTGCAAGGGACTTTCTATAGTTGCACCAATCATGTTAAAGGTCAAATTGCAATATGCCATAGTTGCACCAATCACCTTAAAGGTCAAATCGTCCTGTGCTTTCATTATGACAGGAGTCTATGGTGATCACGTGCTGTCCACGTGCACGGAAATCAAGAGAGCCAATCAAAAACTTTAACATAGACCACGCCCCTGTCTCTTCCGCCAGGCGCCATCTTAGTTTCCCACCACAAAGCTAACCCATCTTTCTTAAGGTTTCCCATTTAGGGCCCCATAGTCAGTGTTTTCTAATTCCTTCAGATTTTTAAGTAATAGTAATTTGATATTTTTAAAATTAAGACTTTCCTTAGTGCAGCTTAAGGTTCAGAGAAAAAATCAGGGAAAGTACAGAGATCTCCCAGATGCCTCCTCTCCCCCTCATGCGGGCACCCCTCCCTCTCTAGTGTCTATAGTCCGCACCAAAGTGGTACCTGTGTTACAGCTGAGCAGACTGCACTGACATGTCACGATCATGAGTTCATTCTTGGTGTTGGACTTTTTGCAGATTTGGAAATTTTAATTTTTTGAAAACATTAATATTAGTAAAATATCTTTTTTTTTCAGTTGAAGTGTTGATTTAAAATCTGTTAATTACTGCTGTACAGCAAAGTGATTCTGTTATACATGTATTTATATTTTTTCACTTTCTTTTCCATTATGGTTTATCAAAGGATATTGAATATAGTCCCCTTGCTTACAATAGGACCTTGTTTATCCATTCTCTACATAGTAGTTTGTATCTGCAGATCCCAAACTCACAGCCCCCTTTGGCAACTGCCAGTCTTCTCTACGTCCATGCTTCTGTTTTATACGCGCATTTGTGTCAGATTTTACATTGCATACGTGAGTGACATTGTATGGTGTTTGTCTTCCTACCTACTTCACTTAGTGTGATGATCTGTAGTTACGCCAACATTGCTGCAAATGGCATTATTGCTCTATTTCATGGCGGAGTAATATTCCACTCTGTGCTTTTGCCCCATCCTCCTTATCCACTCATCGGCTGATGGATGTTTGTTCCCGTGTCTTGTGCACTGTGAGCAGTGCTGCTGTGAACGTTAATGGCGCATGTGTGTTTCTGAATTATAGTTTTGTCTGGATACATCCCCAGAAATGGGAATGCTGGATCATACGGTAATTCCATTTTTAGTTTTCTGAGAAAATCCATACAGTTGGCTACAGTGGCTATGCCGATGTAAACACCCACTAACAGTGTAGGTGCGTTCTCTTTTCTCCACACCTGGGCCTGTGTTTCTTGCTTGTGACCTTTTGACTGATGGCCACTCTGAGCAGCATGAGTTGGAATGTCACTGTACTTTGGATTTGCATCTCTTTAATGGAGATGTTGAGCACCTTTTCATGGACCTATGAGCCATCCATATTTCTTCTTTGGAGAAACGTCTCTTCGGGTCGTCTGCCCATTTTTCCATTGTTTGTTGTTGTGTCTAGACCTTAATATTATATACTATTTTGTGATGGTAAATGACATATCCTTATAATAATTTAAAGACAAATATAGTTTTTAAAATGTTTTATTCCAAATTACCTTTTAAACATTTTAATTAGTATATAACTTTTACTGTGTATAGTATTTTACAACCATAGTACATGTGTGTATGATAACTGAATATCATAGGTAGCTTTTCCAATTTTTCCAAAGGGGTAACAGCAAAGGAGGATTCCAGGGTTCACGTAGCATCTAGTATGCAGTACAGACACTGCCCTCTAGGACTTCACTCAAGTTCAGCCCCAACCATATGTAGATGCAAGGCTTCTGGAAAGAGGACATGTAACCCCAGAAGGCCACACTGCCTGCTCTCTTTCAACAAACGGAGAAAAAACAATGGTCCCTCACTGGCCCAAGCTCAAAACTGCCACTGCCACTTAGTAGCAGTGGCCTTAAGACAGTCCCTTCCCTGCTCACAGCCTCATACCTGCCAAAGATCCAAACCACCCAGAGAGGAGAGAGCTCAAAAGTATGTGTGAACCACCCCCAGGACTGCTGCAGGTCGCTGCCGGATTTCAGCGCCTCACCTGCACTGAATAGGCCTGGTGTCCAGGCTGCCAGGCTATGTTCCCCAGCAGAGTTAGTAGGTGAAGAAATTGGCACTGTGGTGGGGTCCCTGTTGGACCCTCACCCGCCTTGTCCCAAGTCATCGCCCTGAGTTCTCTCCTTTCCTCCTCTGTAGTGTGGGAACCACCATCACATTGGTCTCAGAGGGTTAATGTGAGGGGAAAATGACAACACAAGAAAGGCATAAAACTGTGCCTCTGGGGATAACCAGTGCTGCTAGAGGTCAAGAGAGGTCACCTGCGGAGGCTCAGAGAGCTGGGCCTAGTGACAAGTGGCTGCAGGGAACACCAAGGAGGCAACCAGGGTTGGGGAAAACCAGTCTGTGACACAGCAGGTGGCTTCCAAGTGTGTTCAGGGTGAACATCTGTCACCCTGTGCTCTGGAGACAGTGGCACTGGGTCCCTGGATTGCATTTTCCAAAGGTGTGTTTTGTTGCTATCGTCATGGGAATAGGAAAAATTCTGAAAGTTATTCAACCTCCACAGAGGAAAGGGGAACCACCTAATATTGGACTTCCAGTGGGCTCAGGAGAAACTGCACGAGGTGTGTGTGGGGTGCATACTTATACTGAAAGATGGCAGGTGGGAAAGAGGAAACCACAGAGAAGGCAGATGAGCCAAGAGGCCAGGAGGGGTGGGGGCTGACAGGAGAGATGGTGGCAGAGTGGCCTTCCCATCAGGGTCCCTCTGCCCCCTCCGCTCAGTCAATAACCGCCTGTGCCCATCCCACAGCTCTGAGAGGAGGTCCTGGGCCCGCGCAGGGACACACATTCTCTAAGCCTCACGCCTGAGCAGAGGTGAGCCTCAGACAGGTGGGGCTGTGTGCAGTACTCTGCCTTCAACCACACTGGGGTACAGGGTTCTTCTCTTCATTTTTCTGTGGGGTGGGGATCTTCCTGTCTCATTACTCAATTCAACAACAGCTATGTTTTCTGACACATGGAACATATCCACAGCCTGAGTGAGTGATGGGATCTGGGCAGGACCCAAAATTCAGCGGCGCTTGTTTTCTTTCTCTTGTTGCCTCTATTTCAAACCAACACTGGAGTCAGCGGGAATTCTCAGGAAGCATTAGATCCTGACTCCAGGGGAACAGGCTGGGTCCCCAGGCACAACAGTGGGGATGGGGGCTACCTTCCAAACGCCCCGGGTCCCGAAGCCTCCTGACAGAGCCCCTGCTCCTGCCTTCAGCACTGGACCTAGGCCAGAGCTTCCCTACCTGGAGAGACCCTGAGAGACCCCAGGGCAGCACAGGATCAGCCTTCTCTGAGCAAAGCTGATCCTTCTCCGTGACTCAGGCGTCCCCCTTCCCATCTAGACCACAGTGTTCTGGAGCAGGCTGGCCTTGACACCAATGGGAGAAACACTGGGAAGGGGCCGGGAAGCCAGGCTTGGGGGAGGGATGAAGGGGGTCATGGAGGCAGAGATGGGGGACCTGGGTCCCTGCTGGGTGAGCTGTCCCTGCCATTAGCAAGGACGCACCTGGCAGCTCCCGTCTCCTGCAGGCAACTGCGCCAGCCTTCTCTTGAGGGTCGCTGTCTGGTGACTTACAGCAGATCTCTGCTCTGAGAGTGTCAGAGCAACTGTGGAAGCAGACATTCCACTCTGGGGAGGCAGGGGGAGTGGGCTCCGTGTGTGTCCCCTTGCACCCACAGCATCCTCACTCGCTCTACCGTCCAGCTCCCTGCCCACCCGCCCCCTCACTGAGTCATCACCTCCACCAGGGGAGCAGCTCTGCCCAGATCCAGCCTTCCCACTGAGGCCACGCTGATCGAGGACCACCTGTCACCCCACACCTGCCTGTTCCCTTCCACCCCAGACCACAGCCAGATTCTGAAACAGAGACTGCGTTAACATCCACTTGATCTCTGGGCCTCTCTCCTCACCTGACCCCACACTCTCTGTGGGTCCACGTTCTCACAAACATGTCCCCATCTCAGTTATTCCAACACTTAAATGGATCACATGGCCAGGACAGGGACCCTCATATTGCTCCAGGCTCCCAGAGGTCCCTATGCGTGGGGAGGACAGCAAACAGGACAAGAATCTATCACAAATTTGAGAGAGAGAGACCCCAGGAGACCCTCAGCAGGAGTGGATCAAAGAAGAGAAGCAGGTCTCGGCACTGCCACCTCAGGAGGAAGAGAGCCTGGTGCAGGACAGGGGATGAGAAGAGGGTCCTGGGAACAACACCCCCCTGCCTGACTGCAGACTGACTGAAGGGCACCTTCCAAATACCTGAGCTATTGTCCAGGGGCTTCTCAGCTGGAGTTTGGGGGGTGGGGTAGGATCCAGAAGATGCAGGTCATGGGGCCAAGAATGTGTCTGTGCAGAGCCAGGCCCACCAGAATCAGAGGTGTTTCCAAGACAAGGTGGGTGTTACAACCCTGAGGAACAAGTCAATCATGGATCGGATGCTAAAGTACAAAACTGGGGTAGCTTGCGGAGCTAATGCAATGAGAAAAGTCTTCCCAAGGATGTACTCAAGCCCAGGGCAGAACCAATAAACAGAGATCTTGTGATTACGAGGCTCCCTCCTTCCCTAAACAGGACAGGACCTCAAATCCACATCTGCAGACTAGAGCAGCCTCAAGGTCACGATCCCCAAATCTGCACAAGGAAGGTTAAGACAAGGACATGAATGGTGAGAACCGTGAGGCTCTCGGGTCAACACCTGTGTTGGAGGGAACCGCCTTCTGCTCCCCATGGCCTCCTGCCTCCCAGAGAAGAGGCTCTGGGATCAGACTCAGAGTCAGCAGAGACCCCTGGGCCCAGCCCTGGTTCTACTACAGGTTCTGTCCAAGGGTAAAGTAAATACAAACTGAAATTCCCTTTTAGGGTCTTCATCCACTGAGAAGAGGGAAACATCAAAAAGAGCCATGGTCCAAACCAAGACAGGTCAGGCTGTGTGCAAAAATCACACTCTTAGGAATCAGAGCTGCCTCCATGAGCAAAGGACCGTGGCCACCAAGCCCCTGGCCACTCCAGCTTTGCCTACTGGATCTGGGGGAGGTTTCAATCACCAGCACGGAATCTTCCTCTCCCTACCCCTCATTCCTCCAGAGGCCGAGTCTCCAGAATACCGTCTGCTCCATTTAGAGGGCTGGGCCGGGTATCCTTTGAAGAGGAGTGTCCCCATGACCATGAGCAGGGAGGTGAGGAAGTATTTGTTTCTCCGAATATCCCTGTGCTGTGCCCTGCCTGGGCTCAGGTTGGGGCTAGAGGTTTAGGGTATCGGGGCTGGGGGCTCAGAGCCTGGAAGGGGCCTCTTCAGCCTTCCTGAGAATCTACTTTGGGTCCTCACACTGGATCGTGGGGGTGGTGACAGGGGCCCTTCACACCGCCCGTTTCTAGGCCTCCTCACTGCACCTGCTCGGAGGTCCAGTGACTATAAATTTCACTGGTTCTTATTAAATGTATGGAAGGATTCATGAAACTGTTACATAACATTGGAAGCTTCTACTGGTGAGAAGCATCAGACTCCACCCAAAGACATAGATAAACCAGACTTTGTCCTGTTCCCTCAGCACCTGCAATTCACATGGCTGGGGGTCAAGGTCCTGTGAGGAGGTCACTGTGGGCCCTCCTCCACCCTCAGGCCACCAGCACAGAAGGGACGAGACCCCCAGCTCCGGTCTGGGCAGTGTGAGCACACAGGGAGGCGGCTGAGGGGACAGCCAGCCCGTTTAAGGTTCCCAAACCTCCCTTCCTCTCAGAGCTCCAGAGGGGCGTCTGGGAAGCCTGGGGTGCCTGGCACAGGGGCTGACTACTGTGAAGTGAGCATGAGCTGCCTGCGTGAGCTCCACACCCTAGGGTGCAGCTGGAGGGGGCCATCAGAAACCCCTGCTCCTCTTCCTCTCCCTACAAGGCGGCAGGAGCCTCTTTTTAGCAAAACGGAGAGGGGAGATAAGCTGTACACTGACAGCTTCACAAAGTTCTCAACCTGCCCCCAAGCAGATCAGGTGACCTTCCAGCCACAAGTGGGGACTTCCCTCAGAGCTGGGGACACAACACTAGACCTGTGCTCGGGGCTCGTCTCCCAGCCATCCCCGCCCCACAAGGCTGTCTGCAACAGGAACAAGATCCAGAGAAGCTTAGATGCGTTGCTGGGTCCTGGGCTAACGGCTCAGGTCCTAGAAGCAAGCCAGGGTCTGAGGAAGTATCTGCCTCATCTGTGGCTTATCTTGACCTTGACAATGAGGTCTCCCCACTGAGAGTGTATCTTCAGGGAGGGACTCCTGCCCCACACCATCTTCACACTGGCTGGATGGCCTGATCATAGGTCCAAAGGACCCCGAGCTGTCAGTGGTGAAGACGTTCCCCTTGCAGTCCCACCGCACTTGGGAAAATGAGGTGGAGAGAGAGCAAGGTTTTCGGTGGCCAAATCACCCACTGGTGAGAGACAAGGACATGGAGGACAGGGCTCCATCCTGGCCAGGTGCCCCCGGTTCCTTCCTCGGAGCATCAAGTCAGTGCTTGCAGGGAGGTCTTCAGGCTGGAGGATCCCGCGCCCTCCCTAACACTGTTCTTCGTGACATCCTGCGGGAGCCTGTCCTTGCTGCCAACGACTGGCCTTCAGGGTGGGGGTGCCCCTGTGGTTTTCCATCTGGACGCAGCCTGGAGAGACCTTCAGGGACAGACACAGCTCGCGTTCCAGATGGGTCTGCCCTCTGTAACAAGGACAGTTCCTCTGGCCTCGGTCTGGGCCACTGCTCAGCCCAGATGAGCGACTCACCACCATCCCAGCGAAGCTTCTGACACCAGCACATCCTTGTTGTCTGCTAAGCACCATGGAAGGGCGTTGTAAGCATTGCTGAGAGACAAGAGTCACGAGAGTGAGTCACTAAGAGGAGAGGCAAATGTCCTGAGAGTTCCCAAGAAATCAGCAGAGAAATGAACCTCGGGGTAGCCAGAGAGCCCTTTATGCCCCAAGCTGGGTACAGTGTATGTTGACCTAAGTTAGTTACTGGGATAATACAGCAATATCCTAGTAATTACATTGATAACTGGGAGCAGTAATTACATCATTTTGCATATTTTGAAGAAATTTTGAGGGGTTGAAGATGTTTGCAACTACTTTGGAGTATCTGAGTCTGTTTAACAACAGCTGGCCTTAGTACTAATTTACCCAAGTGATCCTCATCTCTGCAACCCAGGTTCAAGGACAGAGGGGCTGTGCGGATGGGGAGGAGGAGGCCCTCAGGGTCTGACACATGGTCACCTCCCAAATGACACCTCTGGGAGTGAGGTGCGTCTACTGACTGAAGGAGGAAGGCCCTGGTTCATGTAGGGAAATCAGTGCCTGGCCCAGAATGAGGAATTTACAGCACTGGGGATGTTTCAGGGACCTGCTGGAAGGCCCCATATTTGTGTATTTTGCCCCCATTATAGATAAGTTTTCTCTTTCTCTGTTTTTTTTGTTGGCATTTGTCTCAAGAAATAATACTGAACATGGAAATACCGCACAGTGTGTGATGATTTCCAGCCTCCAAAGGTCTCAACAAATGGATTTTATTTTATAAAAATAAATCTCCCTAAATGTTGTATGTGGAAATTGAGAGTAAGTTGTAATGGGAGCTTCTGTGCTCGGTATTGCAGGAAATTGAGGAGATGGTAGCCACAGCTTCCCAGGTGATGCTAGAGGTAAAGAACCTGCCTAAAATGCAGCAGATGCAAGAGACTCGGGTTCGATCCCTGGGTGGGGAAGATCCCCTGGAGTAGTTAGCAGCAACCCACTCCAGTATTCTTGCTTAGGAAACCCCATGGACAGAGGAGCCTGGCAGGCTACAGCCCCATGGGGCTGCAAAGAGTCCCAAACAAGTTAGCTACTGAACACACTCAGTTAAGTTCCCCTGATGGTCAGGACCAAGGAAAGGCCACTTTTTACTAACTATTTCTGCAGCCCACAGAGCGTCGCAAATTGGTGCAGCGACATACTAAGGATGGTTTTCTCACCCCGGAAGCGGTGCCTGAGCGCAGGGACCCTGGCTGTGGGTGTTTACTGCGTCAGTTGAGACGCCCTCTGCTGGCCGTTACTGAGTGGTGGACGAAGCTGCGTGCGCATCCTCTCGCGGTGGTCTAGTGGAATCAAGTAGATTCTTGAGACCTGCTTCTTTGCTGATGGCAAAGGGAAGCTCGCCTCCGACTGTTCCGGCTCGTTTCTGCGACCAGCCTTTGATCACATCTATAGTAAATGTCGGAGAAGGCAATGGCACCCCATTCCAGTACTCTTGCCTGGAAAATCCCATGGACGGAGGAGCCTGGTGGGCTGCAGTCCATGGGGTCGCTAAGAGTCGAACACGACTGAGCGACTTCACTTTCACTTTTCACTTTCACGCATTGGAGAAGGAAATGGCAACCCACTCCAGTGTTCTTGCCTGGAGAATCCCAAGGACAGCAGAGCCTGGTGGGCTGCCGTCTATAGGGTCGCACAGAGTCGGACACGACTGAGGCGACTTAGCAGCAGCAGCAGCATAGTAAATGTATGTGGTAAGCAAATCCTGAAATAGAATTCATAGCAGTGGTTGTTTGTTGCTAAACAGAGGGAAGAATGAGAAGTGTCAGTTGTTTTGGGAGGGGGGTGATGAGTATGGCTTGAAATCAGATAGCCGTGAAGACTGTACGGCTTGTGGATATGCCAATCATTGAGTTGAAAACTTTAAAACTATTACTTGTATGCTTTGTGAAGTGTATCTAAACAAATTATTAATATTTTCAAAGCTAATAGATGATGGGACTGCTTCTTGTTCTTATGAATTCATTCAAGGTGTGGCACTTGGGCTGTGTTTCTATATGAACTGCCAAAATGATATATAATAATCCAGATACCGAAAGCTAAAGAAGCTGGATCACGAGTGTTGCTGGGTCTACCCTGTTCGCCTACTAACCCATTCACTCTTCCTGATCCATTAAGTATGGCTATATTCTCTCTCTTCACTGCCAGGGATATCATTACCTTCGATGACCTGATCTGATGAATCCTTAGAACAGCTCCCCTCGACTCCATAGATACCTGTGAGGAGAGAGAATACCTCATCTGTCGGTGTTTTCTTGGCATCCAGTGCATAAATGCCATTTGGGTGACTGTCAATATACTTAAATAACCATGTCAATAACAATAAAAGAATAATGCCAACATATATAGCAGATATAGGTGATTTGAAAGAAAGGTAGTTCATGTAAAGATACATTATAGTTTTCCATGTCTCTACAAGAAAATTATAAATGAAGCTCATGAGTCTTAAAAACAAAACAGCCATTTGATGACAAGCATATTTTTTTCAAGATACCCTCTCCATTTTGCTTTACTCTTCTCTTGATGATGGAGAATAAGCCTGGCTGGGTCAAAGCATCCCCCTGGCCATCAGCAGAGAACCAGTCCTTGCAAATATCCTTCATTTCAGGAATGCACAGAGGAGCGCGCGGCCAATCCCTTAACCGCGAGGCACGGCTTCATTTGCCGTTTCACCAACGGCCAGCAGACGGCGCCCGACTCTCCTTGGGATCAACCGGCGCCTCAACAGTTGAGGGAAACTCAAGCTCAGGTTCTCCGATATTCTGAGATTCCCAGTGCGAGAAGCCAGCTTAGTTTTTCGCTGTTCCAACTGTGTGACACCCCGGGGGCTGAGGAAATAGTTAAAAGGTGACCTTTCCCTGGGTCCCCGACCGCCCAGGGGGAACTCCGCCATGGCGGAGATCTCTTCAGTCTTCAAATCCGGAGCCTAGAACCTCCCATTCTCACTCCCGAACTTCCTCATACAACAGTATAGTGCAAGATAGTGCAAAGTGTTTTTAAAAAGTATGGATTGACTGAGACCTTTGGAGGCTGGAAATCATCACACACCGTGAGGTATTTCCATGTTCAGTATTGTTTCTTGAGAGAAATGCCAACAAAAACCCAGAGAAAGGGAGCACCTATCCACAACAGGAGCAATATACACAAACACGGGGCCTTCCAGCTGGTCCCCGAAACATCCCCAGGTGCTGGAAATTCCTCATTCTGGGCCAGGCACTGACTTTCCCACATGAACCAGGGCCCTGCTGCTGCTCCTTCAGCCCTCCAGATGGTCCCGTCTCCAAGAGATGTCTTTTGGGAGATGTCCGTGTGCCTGACCCTGAGGGCCTGCTCCCCCTCCTCCACACACACACAGCTTCTCTGTCCTTACACCTGGATTGTAGAGATGAGGACCACTTTGGTTAACGAGTAAATTCAGATTTCACCAGTAATTTGCAAACTTCTTCAATCCCTCAAAATTTCTTCAAAATGTGCAAAATGATGTAATTACTGCTCACAGTTATCATATGTAATTACTAGGATAATGCTGTATTATCCCAACTAACTTAGGTCAACATAACACTGCACCCAGCTTGGGGCATAAAGAGCTCTCTGGCCACCCCGAGGTCCATTTCTCTGCTGATTTCCTGGGGACTCCCAGGACGTTTGTGCCTCCTCTTAGTGACTTACTCTCATGACTCTTGTCTTTCAGCGAAGCTTACACAGCCCTTCCATGGTGCTTAGCAGACAACAAGGATGTGCTGGTGTCAGAAGCTTCGCTGGGATGGTGGTGAGTCGCTCATCTGGGCTGAGCAGTGGTCCAGACCGAGGCCAGAGGAACTGCCCTTGTTACAGAGGGCGGGTCCACCTGGAACGCGAGCTGTGTCTGTCCCTGAAGGTCTCTCCAGGCTGCGTCCAGATGGAAAACCACAGGGGCACCCCCACCCTGAAGGCCAGTCGTTGGCAGCAAGGACAGGCTCCCGCAGGATGTCACAAAGAGCAGTGTTAGGGAGGGCACGGGATCCTCCAGCCTGACCTGCAGGCACTGACTTGATGCTCCGAGGAAGGAACCAGGGGCACCTGGCCAGGATGGAGCCCTGTCCTCCGTGTCCTTGTCTCTCATCAGCAGGGGACTTGGCCACCGAAAACTTTGCTCTCTCTCCACCTCATTTTCCCAAGTGCGGTGGGACTGCAAGGGGAACGTCTTCACCACTGACAGCTCGGGGTCCTTTGAACCTGTGATCAGGCCATCCAGCCAGTGTGAAGATGGTGTGGGGCAGGAGTCCCTCCCTGAAGGTAGGCTCTCAGTGGGGAGACTTCATCGTCAAGGTCAAGATAAGCCACAGATGAGGCAGATAACTTCCTCAGACCCTGGCTTGATTCTAGGACCTGAGCCATTAGCCCAGGACCCAGCAACGCATCTAAGCTTCTCTGGATCTTGTTCCTGTTGCAGACAGCCTTGTGGGGCGGGGATGGCTGGGAGACGAGCCCCGAGCACAGGTCTAGTGTTGTGTCCCCAGCTCTGAGGGAAGTCCCCACTTGTGGCTGGAAGGTCACCTGATCTGCTTGGGGTCAGGTTGAGATCTTTGTGAAACTGTTAGTGTACTGCTTATCTCCCCTCTCCGTTTTGCTAAAAAGAGGCTATGCCCCCTTGTAGGGAGAGGAAGAGGAGCAGGGGTTTCTGCCGGCCCCCTCCAGCTGCACCCTAGTGTCGGGAGCCACCACGGGAGATCCCACTCATGACAAGGTCATGTGGAAGAGAACTGTTAAGCAAGGCTTCAGGACTTAACGGGCTCTCTAGGCTTTTTCGAGTATCTACCCCAAAACCAGAATCTGTCTGTTTCATTATTTTATGACTTTTACCAACTTTTCTGACATTAACAGGGGGCTATCCCCGACCACCTTTTTCTGGAGAAAATCAACCTAGGGCTATAGCAAATAAGTCTCTTGGACATGAGAGGAAGATTTTAAATCAAACCCCTTTTGTTAGCATTTTAGCTTGTTTGGCAGGTCTATCTAGACTCTTGTAGCTACGCATGTGATTATTTGTAGCCTCTCAACTGTGAGAGGCACGGAAAGCCTAAAACATAGAGCCTTTTAAAGAGTTAAAAGTTATTAGAGTCGTGTTGGTGTAGGATTTTATTATTGGGCCAATGTTTGTTGTTAAGTTCCCATATCTCTTATCCACTGTGTACCTGGGAGTATATTAGTTAATGTAGTTGGAATGTAAGAAAAACAAGTGTAGTCTTAAAATTAACCACATTAGACTTTTGAGCTAATTGTTTGTTTTTTTTTAAACTCACTGCACCTTTGCTCGGTGAGAAATGTAACTCTGTTTAACATTTTCTGAGGCTGACATAGATTAAAAATACAGAGAAAAAACATTTCAAGGGAAAATAAGTTTTCTGGTTGAGCAGCCTTTATCAAAAGAGAGTCATAAAATGTCCACAGGCCTCCAAGGCCAGAAGATAATGTACACAACATTGTCTATGGGAAAGGTTTGCAGAAAAAATCCTGGTCTTGATAAAGACAAAACAGATGTAATGTTTGGGCTGACTCTGTATGACTTTACATCTTTCATTTCCCTCTATGTACAAGTAAAGGTATAAAAGACCCTTTTGAAAATAAAAACAATGGGCCTCGCTCGAAGAAGCTTGGTCACCCCACGTTAATCATTCTCTCTCTCTCTCCCTCTCCCTCCCTCTTCTTTTCAGGCTGATCCCTTGGAACATGGAGGCTCCCGGTGTTCACTTTTCTGCCTGGGTTTCTAAGATCTGAACGGGAAGACGTTCTGTGTCTTCACTCCCTTGGGAGACTGGGAGGACACCCGTGGCCTCCGTAAATAGAACAATCTTCTTGTCTAAGAGTTTTATTGGTTTTCTATGTAAACCAAAAAATATCAGCCTCTTTCTCTTCTCTATTTTCTTATCTACAATATTCTTTCCTTATCTCTAAATCATCCGCCGACGCCGTTTTCCCTTCAGGTACCCTGGATCCTGCGGAGACTGGACCCCGACACCCTAGGGTGTGGAGCTCACGCGGGCAGCCCACGCTCACTTCACAGTAGTCAGCACCTGTGCCAGACACCCCAGGCTTCCCAGACGCCTCTCTGGAGCTCTGAGAGGAAGGGAGGTTTGGGAACCTTAAACGGGCTGCCTGTCCCCTCAGCCACTTCCCTGTGTGGTCGCACTGCCCAGACCGGAGCTGGGGGTCTCGTCCCTTCTGTGCTGGTGGCCCGAGGGTGGAGGAGGGCCCGCTGTGACGTCCTCACAGGACCTTGACCCCCAGCTGTGTGAATTGCAGGTGCTGAGGGAACAGGACAAAGTCTGGTTTATCTATGTCTTGGGTGGAGTCTGATACTTCTCACCAGTAGAAGCTTCCAATATGTTATGTAACATTTTCATGAATCCTTCCATACATTTAATAAGAACCAGTGAAATTTACAGTCACTGTACCTCCGAGCAGGTGCAGTGAGGAGGCCTAGAAACGGGCGGTGTGAAGGGCCCCTGTCACCACCCCCACGATCCAGTGTGAGGACCCAAAGTAGATTCTCAGGAAGGCTGAAGAGGCCCCTTCCAGGCTCTGAGCCCCCAGCCCCGATACCCTAAACCTCTAGCCCCAACCTGAGCCCAGGCAGGGCACAGCACAGGCATATTCGGAGAAACAAATACTTCCTCACCTCCCTGCTCATGGTCATGGGGACACTCCTCTTCAAAGGATACCTGGCCCAGCCCTCTAAATGGAGCAGATGGTATTCTGGAGACTCGGCCTCTGGAGGAATGAGGGGTGGGGGGAGGAAGATTCCGTGCTGGTTTGAAACCTCCCCAGATCCAGGAGGCAAAGCTGGAGTGGCCAGGGGCTTGGTGGCCACGGTCCTTTGCTCATGGAGGCAGCTCTGATTCCTAAGAGAGTGATTTTTGCACACAGCCTGACCTGTCTTGGTTTGGACCATGGCTCTTTTTGATCTTTCCCTCTTCTCAGTGGATGAAGAGCCTAAAAAAGAATTTCAGTTTGTATTTACTTTACCCTTGGACAGAACCTGTAGTAGAACCAGGGCTGGGCCCAGGGGTCTCTGCTGACTCTGAGTCTGGTCCCAGAGGCTCTTCTCTGGGAGGCAGGAGGCCATGGGGAGCAGAAGGCGGTTCCCTCCAACACAGGTGTTGACCCCGGAGCCTCACGGTTCTCACCATTCATGTCCTTGTCTTAACCTTCCTTGCGCAGATTTGGGGATCGTGACCTTGAGGCTGCTCTAGTCTGCAGATGTGGATTTGAGGTCCTGTCCTGTTTAGGGAAGGAGGGAGCCTCGTAATCACAAGATCTCTGTTTATTGGTTCTGCCCTGGGCTTGAGTACATCCTTGGGAAGACTTTTCTCATTGCATTAGCTCCGCAAGCTACCCCAGTTTTGTACTTTAGCATCCGATCCATGATTGACTTGTTCCTCAGGGTTGTAACACCCACCTTGTCTTGGAAACACCTCTGATTCTGGTGGGCCTGGCTCTGCACAGACACATTCTTGGCCCCATGACCTGCATCTTCTGGATCCTACCCCACCCCCCAAACTCCAGCTGAGAAGCCCCTGGACAATAGCTCAGGTATTTGGAAGGTGCCCTTCAGTCAGTCTGCAGTCAGGCAGGGGGGTGTTGTTCCCAGGACCCTCTTCTCATCCCCTGTCCTGCACCAGGCTCTCTTCCTCCTGAGGTGGCAGTGCCGAGACCTGCTTCTCTTCTTTGATCCACTCCTGCTGAGGGTCTCCTGGGGTCTCTCTCTCTCAAATTTGTGATAGATTCTTGTCCTGTTTGCTGTCCTCCCCAAGCATAGGGACCTCTGGGAGCCTGGAGCAATATGAGGGTCCCTGTCCTGGCCATGTGATCCATTTAAGTGTTGGAATAACTGAGATGGGGACATGTTTGTGAGAACGTGGACCCACAGAGAGTGTGGGGTCAGGTGAGGAGAGAGGCCCAGAGATCAAGTGGATGTTAACGCAGTCTCTGTTTCAGAATCTGGCTGTGGTCTGGGGTGGATGGGAACAGGCAGGTGTGGGGTGACAGGTGGTCCTCGATCAGCGTGGCCTCAGTGGGAAGGCTGGATCTGGGCAGAGCTGCTCCCCTGGTGGAGGTGATGACTCAGTGAGGGGGCGGGTGGGCAGGGAGCTGGACGGTAGAGCAAGTGAGGATGCTGTGGGTGCAAGGGGACACACACGGAGCCCACTCCCCCTGCCTCCCCAGAGTGGAATGTCTGCTTCCACAGTTGCTCTGACACTCTCAGAGCCGAGATCTGCTGTAAGTCACCAGACAGCGACCCTCGAGAGAAGGCTGGTGCAGTTGCCTGCAGGAGACGGGAGCTGCCAGGTGCGTCCTTGCTAATGGCAGGGACAGCTCACCCAGCAGGGACCCAGGTCCCCCATCTCTGCCTCCATGACCCCCTTCATCCCTCCCCCAAGCCTGGCTTCCCGGCCCCTTCCCAGTGTTTCTCCCATTGGTGTCAAGGCCAGCCTGCTCCAGAACACTGTGGTCTAGACGGGAAGGGGGACGCCTGAGTCACGGAGAAGGATCAGCTTTGCTCAGAGAAGGCTGATCCTGTGCTGCCCTGGGGTCTCTCAGGGTCTCTCCAGGTAGGGAAGCTCTGGCCTAGGTCCAGTGCTGAAGGCAGGAGCAGGGGCTCTGTCAGGAGGCTTCGGGACCCGGGGCGTTGGAAGGTAGCCCCCATCCCCACTGTTGTGCCCGGGGACCCAGCCTGTTCCCCTGGAGTCAGGATCTAATGCTTCCTGAGAATTCCCGCTGACTCCAGTGTTGGTTTGAAATAGAGGCAACAAGAGAAGGAAAACAAGCGCCGCTGAATTTTGGATCCTGCCCAGACCCCATCACCTACTCAGGCTGTGGATATTTCCCACGTGTCAGAAAACATAGCTGTTGTTGAATTGAGTAATGAGACAGGAAGATCCCCACCCCACAGAAAAATGAAGAGAAGAACCCTGTACCCCAGTGTGGCTGAAGGTAGAGGACTGCACACAGCCCCGCCTTGTCTGAGGCTCACCTCTGCTCAGGCGTGAGGCTTAGAGAATGTGTGTCCCTGCGCGGGCCCAGGACCTCCTCTCAGAGCTGTGGGATGGGCACAGGCGGTTATTGACTGAGCGGAGGGGGCAGAGGGACCCTGATGGGAAGGCCACTCTGCCGGCATCTCTCCTGTCAGCCCCCACCCCTCCTGGCCTCTTGGCTCATCTGCCTTCTCTGTGGTTTCCTCTTTCCCACCTGCCATCTTTCAGTATAAGTATGCACCCCACACACACCTCGTGCAGTTTCTCCTGAGCCCACTGGAAGTCCAATATTAGGTGGTTCCCCTTTCCTCTGTGGAGGTTGAATAACTTTCAGAATTTTTCCTATTCCCATGACAATAGTAACAAAAAACACCTTTGGAAAATGCAATCCAGGGACCCAGTGCCACTGTCTCCAGAGCACAGGGTGACAGATGTTCACACTGAACACACTTGGAAGCCACCAGCTGTGTCACAAACTGGTTTTCCCCAACCCTGGTTGCCTCCTTGGTGTTCCCTGCAGCCACTTGTCACTAGGCCCAGCTCTCTGAGCCTCCGCAGGTGACCTCTCTTGACCTCTAGCAGCACTGGTTATCCCCAGAGGCACAGTTTTATGCCTTTCTTGTATTGTCATTTTCCCCTCACATTAACCCTCTGAGACCAATGTGATGGTGGTTCCCACACTACAGAGGAGGAAAGGAGAGAACTCAGGGCGATGACTTGGGACAAGGCGGGTGAGGGTCCATCCAACAGGGACCCCACCACAGTGCCAATTTCTTCACCTACTAACTCTGCTGGGGAACATAGCCTGGACACCAGGTCTGTTCAGTGCAGGAGAGGTGCTGAAATCCGGCAGCGACCTGCAGCAGTCCTGGGGGTGGTTCACACACACTTTTGAGCTCTCTCCTCTCTGGGTGGTTTGGATTCTTGGCAGGTATGAGGCTCTGAGCAAGGAAGGGAGTTGCCTAAGCCCATTGTGGTCAGGTGGCACAGTCAGATTTGAGTCCAGGCCAGGCCAGCGACCATTGTTTTCTTTTCCATTTGATGAAGGAAAGCAGGAATGTGGCCAGGCTGGGTTACATGAGTCTCATCACCTCCCTCTGGAAGTCCTGCATCTGTACGTGGTTGGGATGAATTTGAATGAAGTCACAGAGGAAGCTGTGTCTCTCTGCATATTAGATGCTCTCTGAACCCTGTAATCCTTCACCTTTGCTTATCCCTTTTGGAAGAAATGGAAAGGTTACCTCTGATATGTTTATTATTATTTAAATTACTATATACATATGCACTACAGTTGTAAAATACTATACATATTAGTTATATGCTAATAAAAATGTTAAGGTGATCTGCAATAAAACATTTAAATTTTTGTTTTGTCTTTAAATTTTTATAAACATATGTCATTTACCCTCAAAATATTTTGATTAAAGATTAAGGTCCACATACAACTCAACAACCACAAAAAATAAACAACCCAGTGGATAAACGGGCCAAAGATGTAAAGAGGCATTTCTCCAAAGAAGAAATACGGATGGCCAATAGGCACCTGAAAAGACGCTCAACATTGCTGATTATTAGAGAAATGCAAATCCAAAGTAAAATGATGTACCACCTCATGTTAGTCAGAATGGCTATCAGTAAAAAGTCTACAAATAAGAAATGCTGGAGGAGGTATGGAGAAAAGAGGAGCTTCCTATACCGTTGGTGGGAATGTAAGTTGGTGCAGCCACTGTGGAGAACGGTACAGAGTTTCCTCAGAAAACTAAAAAGAGAATTACCAGCTGACCCAGCATTCCCACTTCTGGGTATATGTCTAGAAAAAATGATAATTCAAAAAGATACACGCACCCCTATGTTCATGGCAACACTACTCACAGTAGCCGAGACATGAAGACAATCTACATTCCATCAACAGATTAATGGATGAAGAAGAAGTGGTACACATAAACAATGGAATATTACTCAGGCATAAAAAGAACAAAATGCCATTTGCAGCAACATGTATTCAACTAGAGACTATTTTACTAAGTGAAGTAAGTCAGAAAGACAAACATAATATGACTTATATGTGGAATCTAAAATATGACACAAACGAATCGATATATGAATCAGAAGCAGAATCATGGACGTAGACAAGGCTAGCAGCTGCCCAGGAAGAGACAGTGTGGGGAGGGGATGGAATGGGAGCTTGGGATCAGCAGAAGCTAAATACTACACAGAGAATGAATAAACCGCAAGGTCCTACTGTATGGTACAGGGAACTATATTTAATATCCTGTGATAAACCAAAATGGAGAACATGATAAAGAGTGTATATGTATGTATAACCTGAAACACACACTTTGGAACTCTCTCCTCTCTGGTTCTCTGGAACCTTGTCAGGTATGAGGCTTTGAGCAGGGAAGGGGGTTGCCTGAGCCCACTGCAGCCAGGTGGCACAGTCAGATTTGAGTCCAGGCCAAGTCAGCGACTGTACAGCAGTAATTAATACAACATGGTATATCAACTACGCTTCAACTGAAATCAATTGAAAAATGTACTTAATTAAAAAAAAAATAGATCAAACACACAGGATGTACAGCACAAGTGTGAACTCACGATCATGATGTGTGAGTTCAAGTCCTTCACTTGTAACACCGGTACCTCTTTGGTGAGGACACAGGGGAGGTTGTGCCCGTGTGGGGAGGAGGTATCTGGGAAATCTCTGTGCTTTTCCTCATTTTTGCTCTGAACATTAAACCGCACTAAGCAAAGTCTTAATTTTAAAAATATCAAATTACTATTACTTAAAAACCTGGAAGGATTAGAAAATATTGACTGGCATTATATTTCAGTGACGCTGATGATGGAGTGCTCTTCAGTTCCCTCCCTTATGTTTAATTTCTGAAATCACACCTGAAATGAGATAGTTATGATAAAATGTGTACAGACAAGAAAATATTTTTTTCCACCTAAAACCATTATGGGCACAAATATACAAAATTATTTTATGTTGAAATTAAAAGGAAAAATAGTAAATAACCTGATCCAGACCACTCTCTTAGGATGTGTTGGACAAAGAAAAGTGATGCTGATTACTGGTTTTAAATGAGTGACATCTTTCTCGCCCCTCTATCTGCATATTCTCTTTCAGTGCTTCTCATATGGAAACCCGCATCAGAATCACATGGTGGGTTGAGGGGGGCGGGCATGTGGAACACAGACTGCACTGCCTCACCTCCAGTGTTCTGACCCAGTAAGCCTGGATTGAACCCTAATACTTATATTTTAAACAAGCTCTGAAATGAGTGATGTTCCTTGTCCTGGGACCACAATTTGTGAACCACTCACCTACTGAGTAGGCCAAAAGCTTTCTTCTTCCCCCCCCCCCACCCCGTAAGATGGATCTTGCAGGGCCTAGTTCTCTTTCACTTTATTCAAAGCAATTTTGTTAGATTGTATTGTGACAGTGCTCATATCACCATGCATTAAATATATATATATATATCAAAATTGGTGACTTTTTGTGTAACCATTTTAATATTGAAGATGCAAGAAAAAACAGCATTTTTCAGCATAGTATGCTTTATTATTTTAAGAAAGGTAAAGCAACTGAAATGCAAAAAAAAAAAAAAAAAAGATTTGTGCAGTATATGGAGAAGGTGCAGTGACTGATCACATGTATCGAAGGTAGTTTTCAAATTTTGTGCTGGGATTTCTCACTGACCAGATCCATGGTCTGGTAGACTTGTTGAAGTTGACAGCAATCAGATGGAGACATTAATTGAAGACAATCAACTTATGTCTTCAGGAACAGCAGACACACTCAAAATGTCCAAATCAAGTGTTGAAAATAATTTGTCACCTTGGTTATTTTAATCAATTTGATGTTTGGGTTTCACATAAGTTCGATAAAGTCTTCTTGACCATTTCCACAAGGGATTCTCTATTGAGATGTAAAAAAGAGTGCTCTGCTTTTAAATAAAATTGTGTTGGACAAAGAAAAGTCAATATTGTACAATAATGTGGAATGGAAGAGATTGTGGGGCCAGCGAAACGAAACACCACCAACCACACCAAATGTCGGTCTCCATCCAGAGAAGGAGATGTTAGGTATATGGTGGGATTCAAAGGACATCCTCTATTCTAAGTTTCTTTCAGAAAACCAAACCATTAATTCCAGCAACTACCGCTTCCAATTAGTCGAACTGAAAACATCACTCAATGAAAATCGGCTAGAATTAGTCAACAAAACACATAATCTTCCATCAGGATAACTCAAGACTGCATGTTTCTTTGATGACTAGGCAAAAACTGTTACAGCTTGGCTTGGAAGTTCTGATTCACCAGCCGTATTCATCAGACATTGCACATTTGGGTCTACATTTATTTCAGTCGTTACAAATTCTCTTATTGGAAAAAACTTCAATTCCCTGGAATACTGTAAAGAGCGCTGGGAATAGTTCTTTGCTCAGAAAGATGAAAAGTTTTTGGAAAATGAAATTATGAAATTACCTGGAAAATGACAGAAGGTAATGGAACAAAACAGCAAATGCCTTATTCAATAAGTTTAGTTCAGTCCCTCAGTCATGTCCGACTCTGCAACCCCATGGACTACAGCATGCCAGGCCTCCCTGTCCATTACCAAATCCTGGAGTTTATTCAGACTCATGTCCATTGAGTCGGTGAGGCCATCCAGCCATCTCATCCTCTGTCGACCCCTTCTCCTCCCGCATTCAGTCTTTCCCAGCTTCAGGGTCTAAACCTAAAAAAGGAGAAGAAAAGGTGCATTCTCGGTGAGGTTACTCATCTCACATGGTCCTAAGATATCTGGATATAAAGGAGCCTCCCAACAGGAATTGTCGTGGCCAGGATAAAACTTTCCCATCTTCACATTAGCATAGATTGAATGGTCTGTTTTCTACCTAGAAATGCTCTGAGTAGGGATGATTTAAAAAAAAAAAAAATACTCAATGTTCCAACATAACTGCCTTAGAGAAAGTGATCAAAACATTTTCTTCTGAAAGGTTTGTGCTGCTTATGATGGGTGGCTGAGCTGAAGGGAAGGGGCTATGAGTAACGGCAAAGCGGCCCAAAGCTGTGGATACCAAGTAAATCAAATGTCGGAAGACAGGAGATTCCAGAATGAGTGATGGGAAAATAATCCAATTATCTTCCTTTGAGAAGTATAAATTCATGGTAAATAAAGAGAAGTCATCCCTACTAGCTATACTTGCTATTGTTCTGGATTCCCTGAAGCTTACACTACCTGACCTCTTGCCAGGTCTGAACCCAGAGGGGTCCTATGAATGCAAGTGCCCCATGCGCAGTTGGCAGAGACAGTAGCCACGTAAGGGTGGTAAGATTGTAGTAAAAGTTCCAGTGTGACAGTGTGTTATCCCCACACCACCAACCTATTTCTGACACCAGTTTGGTGTCTCACAATCCTGACACTTTGTCCTCAGAGAAAACTTCAGATTCCACAGGTTCAGAGCTCCGTGTTACAAGACAGCCCCTCCCCCACTTTAGATGCAGTCACAGCTCCAGGTTCTCAGCTGTGCTTCTGGTGGACCCACTAGAGTGCAGAGGTTCCGAGGACCCTTCTTGGGTTCAATGAATTTGCTTACAGAACTCAGAGAAACCTTTATTGATTAGATTATCATTTTATAATAAGAGGCTGTAACTCAGGGACAGCTAGATGGAAGATGTGCCTCAAGCAAGGTGAAGGGAAAGGGCGTGAGCTTCCCTGATCTCCGTGAATCCCCACCTCTTCACCAACCTGGAAGCTTTCCAAACCAGTCTTTTGGATGTTTACAGAGGCTTCATTACAGAGACGAGATTAACTCATTGGACACTGGTGATGGGTCCAACCTCCAGCTCCTCTCTCCTTTCTCTCCTGGGGTTCTGATAAGGTCAGGAGGCCCCTACTGGGGCCTGGTCACTGGGATGCTCTCCAAAGGTCACCTCATTAACATAACAAAGCCCATTTATCACTTTCACGCTTAAGAAATTCCAGTGGCTTCAGTAGCTGTGCCAGCAACCAGGAGAAATACCAAATACATCTTTCTTACTATAAATCACAACATTCAGGTCACAGGATAGCACCTTTCCTGAGTGCAGATCAGCCCTTAAGCATTATACTGGCTTTATCTAAGGTCTCTAGAGATCGAAATCCCCTGCCCAATGAAGGCAAGGCTTTGGTGTACAGGAAATTTTATATTTTGAGCGAAATTATAAAGAATACAGACTCCCCCGTGTGAACCTATTTGGGGAGATACACTGGATTTGAAACCTTCAGGAAGTCTACATGCACCAGGCCAATCAGCACAATGACACTTGAAGCATTTGTTTTCAGAGATGAGACCTAAAGAATCCCAATAGTGACTCCAGAATGATGGGAGATCAGGGCCTTCCATGCACTTGAGCACTTGGAATTAATTCCCACCCTCATACCATGTACACTTTCCAGGAATATGTGACACTCTATATCAATATGTGCCCAGAGATCACTAGTGTGAAAATGGTGTGCTACATCTCAGAAACCAAGGATCAGTTAATGAAGCCTGAGAACAGGTAAGGACTCTGTAAGGCCCAGAGGCCACAGAATATTCTTTTCTTTTTTTAACTTTTTGTTTTATATTGGTGTCAAGGCTATGGTTTTTCCAGTAGTCACATATGGATGTGAGAGTTGGACTGTGAAGGCTGAGTGCCAAAGAATTGCTTTCGAACTATGGTGTTGGAGAAAACTCTTGAGAGTCCCCTGGACTGCAAGGAGATCCAACCAGTCCATTTTGAAGGAGATCAGCCTTGGGATTTCTTTGGAAGGAATGATGCTAAAGCTGAAACTACAGTATTTTGGCCACCTCATGCGAAGAGTTGACTCATTGAAAAAGACTTTGATGCTGGGAGGGATTGGGGGCTGCGGGGGGCACTCCGCAGAAAGAGAGAGGCAGTGGAACTCCCCTCAGCAAAGCCGAGGGCTCCTGAGGAGAGGTGAGCCTGCAGTCCGCCAACCTAGCCCCTCTGCGAGCGAGAAACAACCAGACCCAACATGGGTTCCACCTAAGCAGTTCCGCTTTATTGCCACAAACTCTTGGTTTATATAGGCAAGCGAAGGGGTTCTGCAAGGGGCCTCCCATAGTTGCACCAATCACGTTAAAGGTCAAATTATAATATGCCACAGTTAACCAATCACGTTAAAGGTTAAATTATAATATGCCATAGTTGCACCAATCACGTTAAAGGTCAAATCTTAATATAGCATAGTTGCACCAATCACGTTAAAGGTCAAGTCTTCATGCGCTTCATTGTAACAAGCCTCCATGGTGATCACACGCTATCCACGTGCACAGAAATCAAGAGAGCCAATCAAAAGTTTTAACAAACTTAGGCCACGCCCTCATCTCGTCCTCCAGGCGCCATCTTAGTTCTAAACGGCAAAGCTTCTTTTTTAAGGTTTCCCATGTAGGGACCCTCAGGGGGCAGGAGAAGAAGGGGACGACCCAGGATGAGATGGCTGGATGGCATCACGAACTTGATGGACGTGAGTCTGAGTGAACTCCAGGAGTTGGTGATGGACAAGGAGGCCTGGCATGCTGCGATTCATGGGGTCGCAAAGAGTCAGACACGAATGAGCAACTGAACTGAACTGAATAGCTGATGAATAATGTTATTAGTTTCAGGTATAGAGCAGAGTGAACATTCTCATGAATGTGACTCAGCTCTTCACTCTGAGGTCTGGGTACCTAGAGTCTAATAAGAATAGATTCTGATTGGCTTGTGCTGGTTTTCTCAGCCATCAGCAGTAACAACCTGAACTAGAGGCCCCATAGACCTGGCAGAGGCTGTTTCTATAGAAGTTCAGTTCAGTTCAATTGCTCAGTCGTGTCTGACTCTTTGCGACCCCATGAATCGCAGCATGCCAGGCCTCCCTGTCCATCACCAACTCCCGGAGTTCACACAGACTCACGTCCATCGAGTCCGTGATGCCATCCAGCCATCTCATCCTGGGTCGTCCCCTTCTCCTCCTGCCCCCAATCTCTCCCAGCATCAGAGTCTTTTCCAATGAGTCAACTCTTCTCATGAGGTGGCTAAAGTACTGGAGTTTCAGCTTTAGCATCATTCCTTCCAAAGAAAGCTCAGGGCCGATCTCCTTCAGAATGGACTGGTTGGATCTCCTTGCAGTCCAAGGAACTCTCAAGAGTCTTCTCCAACACCACAGTTCAAAGCATCAATTCTTTCACTCTCAGCTTTCTTCACAGTCCAACTCTCACATCCATACATGACCACTGGAAAAACCATAGCCTTGACTAAATGAACTTTTGTTGGCAAAGTAATGTCTCTGCTTTTCAATATGCAATCTAGGTTGGTCATCACTTTTCTTCCAAGGAGTAAGCATCTTTTAATTTCATGGCTGCAGTCACCATCTGCAGTGATTTTGGAGCCCAGAAAAATAAAGTCTGACACTGTTTCCACTGTTCACCTGCCTACTTCCCATGGAGTGATGGGACCGGATGCCATGATCTTCGTTTTCTGAATGTTGAGCTTTAAGCCAACTTTTTCACTCTCCTCTTTCACTTTCATCAAGAGGCTTTTTAGTTCCTCTTCACTTTGTGCCATAAGGGTGGTGTCATCTGCATATTTGAGGTTATTGATACTATCCCAGCAATCTTGATTCCAGCTTGTGCTTCTTCCAGTCCAGCGTTTCTCATGATGTACTCTGCATAGAAGTTAAATAAGCAGGGTGACAGTATACAGCCTTGATGTACTCCTTTTCCTATTTGGAACCAGTCTGTTGTTCCCTGTCCAGTTCTAACTGTTGCTTCCTGACCTGCATACAGATTTCTCAAGAGGCAGGTTAGGTGGTCTGGTATTCTCATCTCTTGAAGAATCTTCCACAGTTGTTTATTGTGATCCACACAGTCAAAGGCTTTGGCATAGTCAATAAAGCAGAAATAGATGTATTTCTGGAACTCTCTTGCTTTTTACATGATCCAGCGGATGTTGGCAATTTGATCTCTGGTGCCTCTGCCTTTTCTAAAACCACCTTGAACATCAGGAAGTTCACGGTTCACTTATTGCTGAAGTCTCGCTTGGAGAATTTTGAGCATTACTTTACTAGCATGTGAGATGAGTGCAATTGTGTGGTAGTTTGAGCATTCTTTGGCATTGCCTTTCTTTGGGATTGGAATGAAACCTGATCTTTTCCAGTCCTGTGGCCACTGCTGAGTTTTCCAAATTTACTGACATATTGAGTGCAGCACTTTCACAGCATCATCTTTCAGGATTTGAAACAGCTCAACTGGAATTCCATCACCTCCACTAGATATGCGCAAAAGATAATGCCGTCCCCTCCATATGCTCCCTCCTGCTCATTCACAGAAATTATTCCACCTACAAGTACACTGTTTCCAATTAGAGACAGTGAATATATCCATTCACTTCAGTCACTCAATCGTATCCGACTCTTTGCAACCTCTTGGACTATGGAGCACGCCAGGGTTCCCTGTCCACCGCCAACTCCAGGAACTTACTCAAACTCATTTCCGTCGAGTCGGTGAGGCCATCCAACGGTCTCATCCTCTGTCATGCCCCTTTTCTCCTGCCTTCAATTTTCCCAGCATCAGGATCTTTTCAAATGAGTCAGATTTTCCCATCGGGAGGCCAAAGTATTGGAGTTTCAGCTTCAGCTTCAGTCCTTCCAATGAATATTCAGGACTGATTACCTTTAGGACTGACTGGTTGGATCTCCTTGCTGTCCAAGGGACTCTCAACAATCTTCTCCAACACCACAGTTCAAAACCATTGATTCTTTGACACTCTGCTTTCCTTACAGTCCAACTCTCACATCGATACATGACAATGCAAAAACCATAGCTTTGAGTATATGGACCTCTGTTAGCAAAGTAATGCCTCTGCTTTTTAATTAGCTGTCTAGGTGTGTCGTTGCTTTTCTTCCAAGGAGCAAGTGTCTTTTAATTTCAAGGCTGCAGTCATCAACTGCAGTGGTTTTGGAGCCCAAGAAAATAAAGTCTGTCACTGTTTCCCTTGTTTCCCCATCTATTTGCCATGAAGTGATGGAGCAGATGCCATGATCTTAGTTTTTCGAATGCTGAGTTTTAAGCCAGCTTTTGCACTCTCCTCTTTCACTTTTATCAAGAGGCTCTTCAGTTCTTCACTTTCTGCCATAAGGGGGATGTCACATGCATATATGAGGTTATTGATATTTCTACCAGCAACCTAGGTTCTAGATTGTGCTTCATCCAGCCTGGAATTTCTCACGATGTACTCTGCACAGAAGTTAAATAAGGGTGACAATATACATCCCTGATGTGTTTCGTTCCCATTTGGAACTAGTCTGTTGATCCATGTTCAGTTCTAATTGCTGCTTTTTGACCTGCATACAGAGTACTCAGGAGGCAGATAAGGTGGTCCGGTATTCTCATCTTTTGAAGAATTTCCCACAGTTTGTTGGGTAGGGCCACCCAAGATGGTTGTGGCATGCTGGAGAGTTCTGACAGAACATGGTCCGCTGCAGAAGGGAGTGGCAAACCACCTC
>SJYO01028166.1:0-10000 GCA_006410555.1 Capra ibex
TTTGGGGTACTTCTGGAGTCTCCACAAGGGAGTGAGGCCTTGTCTCGACTGGGGGCATGAGCGTGCCCTTTCTTCCCATGCTGCAGCAGCAGTGTCACGCTTCCCCTTGCGTGACCAAGGGATCTGTGGCTTTCCCTCGAGTCTTTCCCACGAGGCTTTCCCACAGCGCTGTCCCACGTGCCACGGTGGTGTGAGTCGATCCTTGGCGTGAAAGCCGAGGCAGTGAAGGGAAAACAAGTTCCTGTGGAATGGACTGAGACGTCTCGGGGAGTCTCGGAATGGTGGCACGACCCTGCAGTTCCTCTCCCCTTTCCTTTGGAGAGCGCCTCCCGTTGAGATGCGATGGGAATGCCGGGAATTCTTTCCCGACCAAGCAGGGAAAGGATCCCTCATCTCGAGCTATGAGGCGGAAACGGAGCTCCTCTGGATGTGGCCGGGACCCGCGTGCTTCCTCTTGAATGGAGACGGGTATGTCGGGGAACTTCTTGAGTTGCAGCATGACTGTGAAAGACTCTTTGGAAGTTCCAGAGGTCACGTGTGATTAGCCTCGAGACACCTCAGTGGAAACGGGCCTCATCTCGCCTGGAGGGGAGAACCTCCTGGATTTTACCGAGTTGCGGCAGGTGCTCTCGACTTACGACGGGGACCTCATGGACCCGCTCTGGTGACCTCAGTAAAGGCCAGTCCCCATGCGAGTTGCTAGAGGGCGTGTCGCTATTCCTCTCCCGTCGATGCCAGGGCCTAAGACCTTGTGTGGAGTCGGGGCCAGAACCTGAAGATTCCTCTCCAGGGCTGACATGCATCTTGAGGTACTTCTGGAGTCTCCCCAGGGGAGTCAGTCCTCGTCTCGAGTGGGGGCATGCACGTGCGCTTTCCTCCCGTGCTCTAGCAGCAGTGTCAAGCTTCCCATCGCGTGGATCAAGGGATCTGTGGCTTTTCCTCGAGGCTTTCAGACGAGGCTTTCCCACAGGGCTCTCCCACGTACCACCGCGATCCTCGCCTCTGCCACCGCGATCCTCGCCGTGCAAGTCGAAGCAGTGCAGGGAAAACAGGATCCTCTGGAATGGACTGAGACATCTGGGGGACTCTTGGAATGGTGGCACGACCCATGAGTTCCTCTCGCCTTTCCTGTGCAGCGCGCCTCCTCTTGAGATGCGTCGGAAACGTCGGAAATTCTTTCCCGAGGAAGCAGAGAAGGATCCCTCATCTCGAGCTTGGAGGAGGAAACGGAGCTCCTCTGGAGGTGGCCGGACCCTCGTGCTTCCTGTGGAGTGGAGACGGGTATGTCGGGGAACTTCTTGAGTTGTAGCAAGGGCGTGTAGGACCCTTTGGAAGTTCCAGAGTTTAGGCGTGATTACTCTCGAGACGCCGCAGAGAAAATGGGCCTCATCTCGACTGAAGCAGAGAACCTCCTGGATTTTCTCGAGTTGCGGCAGGTGCTCTCAACATACGACCGTGACCTCAGGGACAGTGTAGCAGGTGTGTCACGCTTCCCGTCGCGGGGATCAAGGGATCTGTGGCTTTCCCTTGAGGCTTTCCCACGAGGCTTTCCCACAGGGCTGTCCCACTTGCCACCATGGTGTGAGTCGATACTCGGCGTGAAAGTCGAGGCAGTGCAGGGAAAACAGGTTCCTCTGAAATGGACTGACACATCTGGGGGACTCTTGGAATAGTGGCACGACCCAAGAGTTCCTCTCGCCTTTCCAATTGAGAGCCCTTACTCTTGAGATGCCACGGGAACGCCGAAAAATCTTTCCTGACTAAGCAGGATAGGATCCCTCATCTCAAGCTGCCAGGCGGAAACGGGGTTCCTCTGGATGTGGGCGGGACCCTCGTGCTTCCTCTCTAGTGGAGACGGGTATGTCGGGGAACTTCTTGAGTTGCAGCAAGGACCCTTTTGAATTTCCAGAGTTTAGGTGTGATGAGCCTCCAGACGCCTCAGAGGAAATGGGCCTCATCTCGCCTGGAGGGAAGAACCTCCTGGATTTTCTAGAGTTGGGCAGGGTCTCTTGAAGTAAGACGGGGACCTCAGGGACCCGCTCCGGTGGCCTCAGGAAAGGCCAGTGCCCATGGGAGTTGCAAGGGGGCCTTTCGGGATTCCTCTCCCGTCAATGTTGTGGCCTAAGTCCTGTGTGGAGTCGGGGCCAGAACCTGAGGATTCCTCCCCAGTGCTGACATGGGGCTTGGCGTATTTCTGGAGTCTCCCCTGGGGAGTCAGTGCTCATCTCGTGTGGGTGCACGCACGTGAGCATTCCTCACGAACTGTAGCAGCAGTTTCACACTTCCCGTCGCGTGGATCAAGGGATCTGTGGCTTTCCCTCGAGGCTTTACCACGAGGATTTTCCTGAGGGCTGTCCCACGTACCACCGTGGTGTGAGTCGATCCTCGGCTTGAAAGTCGAGGCAGTGCAGGGAAAACAGGTGTCCCTGGAATTGACAGAGACATCTGGGGGACTCTGGGAATGGTGGAACGACCCTGGAGTTTCTCTCGCCTTTCCTGTGGAGAGGGCCTCCTCTTGAGATGCGACTGGAACGCCGGGAATGCTTTCCAGACCACGCAGGGAAAGGATCCCTCCTCTCGAGCTATGAGGTGGAAACGGTGCTCCTCTGAAAGTGGGCGGGAAGATGTTGATACTCTCGAGTGGAGATGGGTATGTCGGAGAACTTCTTGAGTTGCAGCAAGGGTGTGAAGGACCCTTTGAAAGTTACAGAGGTTAGGTGTGATTAGCCTCGAGACGCCTCAGCGCAAATGGGCCTCATCTCGCCTTTAAGGACGCCAAGATCCATGTCAGCACTGGAGAGGAATCCTCAGGTTCCGGCACCGACTCCACACAAGGTCTTAGGCCCCGGCATCGACGGGAGAGGAATCCCGAGAGGCCCCCGGGCAAATCGCATAGGGAATGGCCTTTCCTGAGGCCACCAGAGCGGGTCCCTCAGGTACCCGACTTAAGTCGAGATCACCTGTCCCAACTCGAAAAAATCCAGGAGGTTCTCCCCTCCAGGCGAGTTGAGGCCCATTTCCGCTGAGGCGACTCGAGGCTAATCACACCTAAACCTCTGGAACTTCCAAAGGGTTCTTCACACCTTGCTGCAACTCAAGAAGTTCCCCGACATACACGTCTCCACTCGAGAGGAAGCACGAGAGTCCCGCCCACATCCAGAGGAGCCCCGTTTCCGCCTCACAGCTAGAGAGGAGGTATCCTTTCCCTGCGTGGTCGGGAAAGAATTCCCGGTCTTCCCGTCACAACTCAAGAGGAGGCGCTCTCTACAGGAAAGGTGAGAGGAACTCCAGGGTCGTGCCACCATTCCCAGAGTACCCCAGATATCTCAGTCCATTCCAGGGAAACCTGTTTTCCCTGCACTGCCTCGACTTTCAAGCCGAGGATCGACTCACAGCACGGTGGCACGTGGGACAGCCCTGTGAGAAAGCCTCGTGAGAAAGCCTCATGGGAAAGCCTCGAGGGAAAGCCACTGATCCCTTGATCCACGCGAAGAGAAGCGCGACACTGCTGCTACAGCTCGGAAGGAAGCAGCACGTTCATGCCCCCACTGGAGAGGAGGACCGACTCCATTGAGGAAACTCCAGAAGTACCCCAATATCCATTTAGGCACTGGAGAGGAATCCTCAGGTTCCGGCACCGACTCCACACAAGTTTTTAGGCCCCGGCATCGTCGGGAGAGAAATGCCGACAGGCCCCCGAGCAACTCGCATGGGGACTGGCCTTTCCTGAGGCCACCAGAGCGTGTCCCTGAGGTCCCCGTCGTAAGTCAAGAGCATCTGCTTCAACTCGAGAAAATCCAGGAGGTTCTCCCCTCCAGGAGAGATGAGGCCTATTTCCGCTGAGGCGTCTCGAGGCTAATCACACCTAACCTCTGGAACTTCCAAAGGGTCCCTCACACCCTTGCTGCAACTCAAGAAGTTAGCCGACATACCGGTCTCCACTCGAGAGGAAGCACGAGAGTCCCGCCCATATCCAGAGGAGCCCCGTTTCCGCCTCCTAGCTCGAGAGGAGGGATCCTTTCCCTGCCTGGTCGGGAAAGAATTCCCGGCGTTCTCGTCCCATCTCAAAAGGAGGCGCTTTCCACAGGAAAGGTGAGAGGAACTCCAGGGTCGTGTCACCATTCCCAGAGTCCCCCAGATGTCTCATTCCATTCCAGGGAAACCTGTTTTACCTGCACTGCCTCGACTTTCAACCTGAGGATCGACTCACACAACGGTGGCACGTGGGACAGCCCTGTGGGAAAGCCTCGTGGGAAAGCCTCGTGGGAAGCCTCGTGGGAAAGCCTCGAGGGAAAGCCACAGATCCCATGATCTACGCGAAGGGAAGCGCGACACTGCTGCTGCAGCTCGTGAGGAAAGCGCACGTGCATTTCCCCGCTCGAGACGAGGACTGACTCCCCTGGGGAGACTCGGAGACTCCAGAAGTACCCCAAGATCCATGTCAGCACTGGAGAGGAATCCTCAGGTTCCGGCACCGACTCCACACAAGGTCTTAGGCCCAGGCACCGACGGGAGAAGAATCCCGAGAGGCCCCTGAGCAACTCGCATGGGGACTGGCCTTTCCTGAGGCCACCAGAGCGTGTCCCTGAGTTCCCCGTCGTAAGTGGAGAGCACCTGCCACAACTCGAGAAAATCCAGGAGGTTCTCCCCTCCAGGACAGATGAGGCCCATTTCCGCTGAGGCGTCTCTAGGCTAAACACATCTGACATCTGGAACTTCCAAAGGGTCCTTCACACCCTGGCTGCAACTCAAGAAGTTCCCCGACATACCCGTCTCCACTCGAGAGGTAGCACGAGCATACCTAACACATCCAGAGGGGCCCCGTTTCCGCCTCCTAGCTCGAGAGGAGGGATCCTTTCCCGGCGTGGTGGGGAAAGAATTCCCGGCGTTTCCGTCGCATCTCAAGAGGAGGCGCTCTCCACAGGAAAGGCGAGAGGAACTCCAGGGTCGTGCCACCATTCCCAGAGTCCCCCAGATGTCTCAGTCCATTCCAGGGAAACCTGTTTTCCCTGCACTTCCTCTGCCTTCAAGCCGAGGATCGACTCACAGCACGGTGGCACGTGGGACAGCCCTGTGGGAAAGCCTCCTGGGAAAGCCTCCTGTGAAAGCCTGGAGGGAAAGACACATAGCCCTTGATCCACGCGAAGGGAAGCGCGACACTGCTGCTACAGCTCGGGAGGAAAGCGCACGTGCATGCCCCCACTCGAGACGAGGACTGACTCCCCTGGGGAGACACCAGAAGTACCCCAAGATGCATGTCCGCACTGTAGAGGAATCCTCATGTTCCGGTACCGACTCCACACAAGGTCTTAGGCCCCGGCATTGACAGGAGAAGAATTCCGAGAGGCCCCCGAGCAACTCACATGGGGACTGGCCTTTCGTGAAGCCACCAGTCGGGTCCCAGAGGTCCCCGTCGTAAGTCGAGAGCACCTGCCGCAACTCTAGAAAATCCAGGAGGTTCTCCCCTCCAGGCGAGAAGAGGCCCATTTCCACTGAGGCGTCTCGAGGCTAATCACACTTAACCTCTGGAACTTCCAAGGGGTCTTTCACAACCTTGCTGCAACTCAAGAAGTTCCCCGACATACCGGTCACCACTCGAGAGGAAGCACGAGAGTCCCGCCCACATCCAGAGGGGCCCCGTTTCTGCCTCCTAGCTCGAGAGGAGGGATCCTTTCCCTGCGTGGTCCGGAAAAATTTCCCGGCGTTCCCGTCGCATCTCAAGAGGAGGCGCTCTCCACAGGAAAGGCGAGAGGAACTCCAGGGTCGTGCCACAATTCCCAGAGTCCCCCAGATGTCTCAGTCCATTCCAGGGAAACCTGTTTTCCCTGCACTGCCTCGACTTTCAAGCCGAGGATCGACTCACACCACGGTGACACGTGGGACAGCCCTGTGGAAAGCCTGGTGGGAAAGCCTCGAGGGAAAGCCACAGATCCCTTGATCCACGCGAAGGGAAGCGTGACACTGCTGCTACAGCTCGGGAGGAAAGCACACTTGCATACCCCTACTCGAGATTAGGACTGACTCCCCCGGGGGGACTCCAGAAGTACCCCAAGATCCATGTCAGCACTGGAGAGGAATCCTCAGGTTCCGGCCCCGACTCCACACAAGGTCTTAGGGCCCGGTGTCGATGGGAGAGGAATCCGGAGAGGACCCCAAGCAACTCGCAGGGGGACTGGCCTTTCCTGAGGCCACCAGAGCGGGTCCCTGAGGTCCCCATCGTAAGTTGAGAGCACCTGCCGCAACTCGAGAAAATACAGGAGGTTCTCCCTTCCAGGCGAGATGAGGCGCATTTCCGCTGAGGTGTCTCGAGCCTAATCACACCTAACCTCTGGAACTTCTAAAGGGTCCTTCACACCCTTGCTGCAACTCAAGAAGTTCCCCGACATACCCTTCTGCACTCGAGAGGAAGCACGAGAGTGCTGCCCACATCCAGAGGAGCCCCGCTTCCGCCTTATAGCTCGAGAGGAGGGATCCTTTCCCTGCGTGGTCGTGAAAGAATTCCCGGTTTTCCCGTCACAGCTTAAGAGGGGGCGCTCTCCACAGGAAAGGCGAGAGGAACTCCAGGGTCGTGCCACCATTCCCAGAGTCCCCCAGATGTCTCAGTCCATTCCAGGGAAACCTTTTTTCCCTGCACTGCCTCGACTTTCAAGCCGAGGGTTGACTCACACAACGGTGGCACATGGGATAGCCCTGTGGTAAAGCCTCGTGGGAAACCCTGGTGGGCAAGCCTCGAGTGAAAGCCACAGATCCCTTGATCCACGCGAAGGGAAGCATAACACTGCTGCTACATCTCCGGAGGAAAGCGCACGAGCATGCCCCCACTCGAGACGAGGACTGACTCCCCTGGTGAGACTCCAGAAGTACCGCAAGATTCACGTCAGCACTGGAGAGGTATACTCAGTTTCTGACACACACTGCACACAAGGTCTTAGGCCCAGGCATCGACGGGAGAGGAATCCCGAGAGGCCCCTGAGCAACTCCCATGGTGACTGACCTTTCCTGAGGCCACCAGAGCGGGTCCCTGAGGTCCCCATTGTAAGTCGAGAGCACCTGCCGCAACTCGAGAAAATCCAGGAGGTTCTCCCCTCCAGGCGAGATGAAGCCCATTTCCGCTGAGGCATCTCAAGGTTAATCACACCTAACCTCTGGAACTTCCAAAGGGTCCTTCACACCCTTGCTGTAACTCAAGAAGTTCCCCAACATACCCGTCTCCACTCGAGAGGAAGCACGAGAGTCCCGCCCACATCCAGAGCCCAGCGCCGTTTCCACCTCCTAGCTCGAGAGGAGTGATCCTTTCCCTGTGTGGTCGGGAATGAATTCCCGGACTTGCCATAGCAGCTCAAGAGGGGGCGCTCTCTACAGGAAAGGCGAGAAGAACTCCAGGATCAGGCCCCATTCCCAGAGTCACCCAGCTGTCTCAGTCCATTCCAGGGAAACCTGTTTTCCCTGCAGTGCCTCGACTTTCAAGCCGAGGATCGACTCACACCACGGTGGCTCGTGGGACAGTCCTGTGGGAAAGCCTCGTGGGAAAGCCTCATGGGAAAGCCTCCAGGGAAAGCCCCTGATCCCTTGATCCAAGCGAAGGGAAGCGTGACACTGCTGCTACAGCTAGGGAGGAAAGCGCACGTGCATGCCCCCACTCGAGACGAGGACTTACGCCTCTGGGGAGACTTCAGAAGTCTCCGAAGATCCTTGTCGGCACTGCAGAGGAATCCTCAGGTTCCGGCACTGACTCCACACAAGGTCTTAGGCCCCGGCATCGAGGGGAGAGGAATCCCGAGAGGCCCCCGAGCAACTCACATGGGGACTGGCCTTTCCTGAGGCCACCAGAGCGGGTCCCTGAGGTCCCCGTCATAAGTCGAGAGCACCTGCCGCAACTCGAGAAAATCCAGGAGGTTCTCCCCTCCAGGCGAGATGAGGCCCATTTCCGCTGAGGCGTCTCGAGGCTATTCACACCTAACCTCTGGAACTTCCAAAGGGTCCTTCACACCCTTGCTGCAACTCAAGAAGTTCCCCGACATACCCGTCTCCATTCGAGAGGAAGCAGGAAAGTCCCGCCCACATCAAGAGGAGCCACGTTTCCGCCTCCTAGCTCGAGAGGAGGGATCCTTTCCCTGCGTGGTCGGGAAAGAATTCGCTGCGTTCCGTCCCATCTCAAGAGGAGGCGCTCTACAGAGGAAAAGCGAGAGGAACTCCAGGTACGTGCCACCATTCCCAGAGTCCCCCAGATGTCTCAGTCCATTCCAGGGAACCTGTATTCCCTGCACTGCCTCGACTCTCAAGCCGAGGATGGACTCACACCACGGTGGCACGTGGGACAGCCCTGTGGGAAAGCCTCGTGGAAAAGCCTCGTGGGAAAGCCTCGAGGGAAAGCCACACATCCTTGATCCACGCGAAGGGAAGAATGACAGTGCTGCTACAGCTCCGGAGGAAAGCGCACGTGCATGCCAGCACTCGAGACGAGGACTGACTCCCCTGGGGAGACTCCAGAAGTACCCCAAGATACATGTCAGCAATGGAGAGGAATCCTCAGGTTCCGTCAATGACTCCACAAAAGGTATTTGGCCCCGGCATCTTTGGGAGAGAAATCCCGAGAGGCCCCCGAGCAACTCGCATGGGGACTGGCTTTTCCTGAGGCCTCCAGAGCGGGTCCCTGAGGTCCCCGTCATAAGTCGAGAGCACCTGCCACAACTCGAGAAAATCCAGGAGGTTCTCCCCTTCAGGCGAGATGAGGCCCATTTCCCCAGAGGCGACTCGAGGGTAATCACTCCTAACCTCCGGACATTCCAAAGGACCCTTCACACCCTTGCTGCAACTCAAGAAGTTCCCCGACATACCCGTCTCCACTCGAGAGGAAGCACGAGAGTCTCGCCCACATCCAGAGGAGCCCCGTTTCCGCCTCCTAGCTCGAGAGGAGAGATCCTTTCCCTGCGTGGTCGGGAAAGAATTCCCGGTGTTCCCGTCGCATCTCAGGAGGAGGCGCTCTCTACAGGAAAGGCGAGAGGAACTCCAGGGTCGTGCCACCATTCCCAGAGTCCCCCAGATGTCTCAGTCCATTCCAGGGAAAACTGTTTTCCCTGCACTGCCTCGACTTTCAAGCCGAGGATCGACTCACACCACGGTGGCACGTGGGACAGCCCTGTGGGAAAGCCTCGTGGGAACGCCTAGTGGGAAAGCCTCGAGGAAAAGCCACAGATCCCTTGACCACGCGAAGGGAAGCGTGACACTGCTGCTAGAGCTCGGGAGGAAAGCACACGTGCATGCCCCCACTCGAGACGAGGACTGAGTGCCCTGGGGAGACTCCAGAAATACACCAAGATCCATGTCAGCACTGGAGAGGAATCCTCAAGTTCCGGCACCCACTCCACACAAGATCTTAGGCCCCGGCAACGACGGGAGAGGAATCCCGAGAAGCCACCGAGCAACTCGCATGGAGACTGGCCTTTCCTGAGGCCACCAGAGCGGGTCCCTGTGTTCCCCGTCCTAAGTCCTCAACACCTGCTGAAACTTGAGAAAATCCAGGAGGTTCTCCCTTCCAGGCGAGATGAGGCCCATTTCCGCTGAGGTGTCTCAAGGCTAATCACACCTAACATCTGGAACTTACAAAGGGTCCTTCACACCCTTATTGCAACTCAAGAAGTTCCCGGACATACCCATCTCCACTCGAGAGGAAGCACGAGCGTCCCGCCCACATCCAGAGGAGCCCCGTTTCCGTCTCCTAGCTCGAGAGGAGGGATCCTTTCCCTGCAGGGTCGGGAAAGAATTCCAGGCGTTCCCGTGGCATCTCAAGAGGAGGCGCTCTCCACATGAAAGGCGAAAGGGAACCAAGGGTCGTGCCACCATTCCCAGAGTCCCCCAGATGTCTCAGTCCATTCCAGAAAAACCTGTTTTCCCTGAACTGCCTGGACGTTCAAGCCGAGGATCGATTCACACCACGGTGGCACGTGGGACAGCCCTGTGGGAAAGCCTCGTGGGAAAGCCTCGTGGGAAAGCCTCGAGG
>SJYO01028168.1:0-10413 GCA_006410555.1 Capra ibex
GGATATTATTATATATTTATTATATATGTGTATATATATCATGCATATCTTTTTTAAAAGTCACGTTCCTTAAGTATGAGGGAAGGGAGGCAAATCCTTGGTAATTAGTAAAGCTAGTGGAGGTGATAGATTTCTGGCCGAACTCTTTAAAATTCTGAAAGATGATGCTGTTAATGTGCTGCACTCAGTGTGCCAGCAAATCTGGAAAACTCAGCGATCGCCACAGGATTGGGAAAGGTCAGTTTTCATTCCAGTCTCAAAGAAAGTGAGTGCTAAAGTATGGCAAATAATTACATTGAATATATTTCAATCCATTCTTGGATGTGTCTCAGGGACATTTACACTGCACATTCTTATTACAAAACAAGTATTCATGTACCCATGTTCACATTATTTTGATGAAATGATTAAAGTAATGAGATGGGAAATAAATAGCAGAATGATTTTCTTTGTCTCATCTACAGCATTAACCTGGGATGCAAGAATAAGAATAACTGAATGTATTTATACTGAAAATTACCACTGCAGCTAGCTTGTTTTCTTTTTTCATCTTAAGCCTGAATTAAATTTTCTTTGAGGGGTATGTGTGGTTCTTTGGTTGAATATTTGCTTGTGTTTTAATACAATACAACACAAGTTTTAATATAATAAATACAATATTACATTATTAACAATTTCTTATAATTTACATTATAATAATATTACATTACTAATAATGTAATATTGCATTTATTGTAATACAATAAAGTTGTAATACAATAGCATGTTAAATTCACACCTAACAATTTTGATTGAGACACTGATGATGAAAACCATAGAGACCAAGTCCTCCCACATTCTGCAGAGTGAAACAGAATCTTTCCACTCAGAGTGACCGCCTCTGCTGGAGCCCTGTACTTCTTTGCCAGGTGCTTCTCATATCTTTGAGCCTATGCTAAGTTCCCGGGTGGCTCAGATGGTAAAGTGTCTGCCTACTATGGGGGACACCTGGGTTCAATCCCTGGGTCAAGAAGATCCTCTGGAGAAGGACATGGTGACCCACTCCAGTACTCTTGCCTGGAAAACCCCATGGACAAAGGAGCATGGTAGGCTATAGTCCATGGGGTCGCAAAGAGTTGGACACAACTGAGTGACTTCACTTCACTTTAGCGACGGAACAACCACAGCAATAGTTTCTTTCCAATAGTATGTTAGTTTCTACTGTACAGCAAAGTGAGGCAGCTATAGATAGATAGCAGCTGTGTTAAAGGTATAGTCCTGTTTGTTTGGGGGAATTCAGGGCAAGGCATATGTCCTCTTTTGGACAGAATGGGTGAGGGCATGGAGAAGATGATTTTAAGATGACCAAGGAAGGAGAGTTGGCATAGGTCACATGTGACCTCCAGACCATGTTGGAAGAACATGGAAATGTGCTTGGGGAAAGCCTACAGTTACTAGGTGAAGAGGACCCATTGGAAGAGGAGAAAAGGGACAGGAATGTCTCTATTTTATCCATAGATTTAAAAGAATTTTTGTAGCTTGAAAGCCACAGTGGTCTCAGAAACCTTGGTTACACATAATTTCTACCAGTACATAATGATGAATCCAAGGAGAATGTAGACTTTGACTGACAGAGGGGTTGAGAATGTTGCTCAAACCTTCTAGGGGAAAAAGGTGAGGGGAGATGTCTGGAGGGTGGACCAAGTCTACACCAAAATCATCTTGAACTTTTACAAAAAAACTGAAATTCATCCCTGTGTTCTTAGAAGGAGTAGTGGTGCTCTCCAAGGGGCGGGGGGCATTCAATTTGCACAAATATGAGAGAACAGAAAAGTTTTATTAAAATAACAATAAGCAAATAATTCATCTGCATGGGGCAGCTGTTAGTTTCACAGGAAAAGGAGAGAGAAATGGTTATTCAGCAAACTGGTTGTTGTTGGTCAAAGATTTCCTACAGATACATCTGAATACACCAAGCGTTATTCTCTTATCTGTTGAATATCTTTTGGGACTTTTGGCATTTCAAATAGTTGAGTTCTGAAAAATCTATTTACCAGAGAACTCTTTGTTCATAAAGGTCAGTTGATAAGGAACACTTTGAGGCCTTCAGTAAAATTGTAAGTGAACAAATTTTCACTCATCTAGAAGGATTTCTATCAGTACCTCCTTCTGCAAGCTTAACTAAAGGAAAGAATCGACCTTTCTAATAAACTAAAAGGGTAAGATGATCAGCGCCGTCTAAAGACAAAATAAGTGAGAAAAGCTGTAGGAGAAGATCACCCACCAATCTAGAAAGAATCTAGAGGAGAAATCTCTTTTAGGGATAAAGAGAGGAAGCTCGGGGCCATCTTCTTTGGTCTCCTGCATTCTCTGTCTTGGTGTCTCTGAGAAAGAATTCATAAATAGGGAGCATCAATACTTTCTGCTTCAGAGTTTCACAAGTTGAGAATTTATCCCTTCCTTGTCAAATCAATCAAACATATACCAATTATCAATACTGAACTTACTCTCCTTAGCCCTGAGAGTCTCAGAGAAAAAGGAGAATTCTCTGAGTTACATGGGGCAGGACCACCCAAAAATATGCAGGAAATATAGACAGATTTTCATGAAGTTTAATCCTTAAACAGAGAGGAAAAAACTCGTAACCCATTAAGGATGATTTCAAGTATCTTATTCTGACTCAAAACATCATCTCTGGCTCTTTGCTGCCTTGAAATCCAGTAAGCTTCCCTTTCTGCCAATTGCCTTTCCATTTCCACCTTCCGCTTTTGCTGTTCTAATTCATCCTTCAGCTTTCTGATTTCCTCTTTGAACTCCTGTTTTATCTGAGCTTTCGCTCTCTCAAGCTCTGCTCTGTAATATTCTTGTAACTCTTGGATTTGCTTCTGAATCTCCTCCTCGGTCTTCTGATACCGGCTATTCGTGTAGTATCTCCCCTTGCACTTGTCCACCACATCCTGGACCAGGGCCAGCAGCTGCTCCCTCTGGTCCTCCTGCTCAGCTCCTGTGGCCTTGTTGTTGAAAACACAGTAGCGATTTCTGAACTTGCGAATCAGCTCTTGGATGGCTGTAGGAGCTTTCTTTAAGTAATCATGGAAATCCATGCCGTCTAAGTCATCTTTCCTGGTGAATAAGAGAATCATGTGTTCCCTAGCTCTCTCTCCAAACATCGTCAGGATCTTCTCTGTGGCTTTCTGGCCTTCGGGTGTGTAACGGCCCAGTGGGTTGACCAGGAGCAGAGCGTGAGGCCCCGGGGAGGTCAGCACCATGCAGCGGGTAATCTCCTTGACAGTCTCAGCATCTGGGGCCTCCGTGTCAAAAAGGCCAGGTGTGTTGATGACGACAGTTCTCTCCCTTTCCAGGTGCTGCTTCCTTTCTCACAGTGCTTGGTGATGGATACAGCCGAAAAGCTAGACAGAAACACTTTCTTTCTGAGGATGTTGTTTCCTGTTGCGCTTTTTCCTGCCCCAGTCTTACCCACTAAGACAAGTCTCAGCTGGGAATCTCCAGAGTTTGCAAGCCCTGGAACATGAGGAAACAGAAGACCCAGTGTTTGAATGAACTTCAAATGTCTCCCCTGCAAGGCTCCTGCCCACTGAATAAATATTCAACCCTGAATATTCATTGGAAGGACTGATGCTGTAGCTGAAGCTCCAATACTTTGGCCACCTGATGCAAAGAGCAGACTCACTGGAAAAGATTCTGATGCTGGGAAAGGTTGAAGGCAAAAGGTAAAGGGGGTGGCAGAGGATAAAATGGCTAGACAGCATCACCAAATCAATGGACATGAATTTGAGCAAACTCCAGGAGAGAGTGGAGGACAGAGGAACCTGGCAAGCTGCACTCCATGGGCATGACTTAGCAACTGAACAGGAATAACAACAGATATTTTTCAGGATCCCTTTCAGCTCTTACTCTGACCTTGTGGAAGCAAACAGCTCATAGAGGAGGAAACAATGTGATTAAGAAGAGGACTCTGAGTTGCTGCCAGTAGCTGTTCTTCATAAGATAGGAGGTAACACAAAATTGACTATGCATATTCGACTTCCTAGGAAAGTTGAAAGTTAATATCAGAGCAGTAGAGCACAGCAATTGAAACCTGAATTTAAACACCAAATCATCTACCAGCTCTTTCTGTGCTTGTATTCACCAGGTCTCTGCATATCTCTGCAACGTCAAAGTCCTCTGGATTTGTCAGGCATAGACCCAGGACCAGAGGGAAGGCAACTGACAATCACATGTGAAAGCTTGTTTTTCCAAGAAGGCAGACTTTGCTGTCGGGCTCTTGAACTTAAGGGTCTGATTCCTGCACGAGGAATTCTACGTTATACTTACCCATTTATGCTTTGAGACAATGCCTACATTATCCGACATACAACATTATAGACACTGTTACCAACTCCAGTTTATTTTCAGAGCCGTCACCATTCACCCAGGTCCTCAGACTGGAAAGCCAGGAGTCACCCTTGACTCCCCTCTTTCCCCACTTTCCAGACCTGCCCATCAGCATGTTCTCTTGGCTCCAAGTCTGTTCGCCTGTCTCTGGTTTGAAGATCATCATTCCAGTCCAGATTCCATCACCACCCCTGCCTCAGTAGTCTCCTAACAGGTGTCTCCACTTCTGCTTTGTTCCTTTCAGTCTATTCTGTGAGGTGGGCTAACCTTGAAAAAATATCAGTCAAATAGGACCAGAAACTTGCAGAAACCCCTCCTGTGATGTCCACAAAAATCTGTAGTTAATCTCCATCTCCCACACACTTTCTGATGAAGTGTTTGCTGTTCCCTGAATCCCTAAGGCAGAGTTTTCCCCATTTCAGAACCAGAATCCCGGGATAAAAGAAGTAAATTTCCCAGTGCTGCAAACACTGGATATGGGATGGCTAAGATTTACCTAAGACAAAATGTACATAAGAATTCAGAGTATTCTTAATAGTTAGCCTCACAATAGAAACTCCAACCTAAGGAGATCCCAGGATATTGGTTGGCTTTAGAGAGAGGGTGTAGGAAATTCATGGCCCGGCAGTGAAAAGGCACCAAGGCCAGTGCCAACACTGCAACCATTGTCCAATGCTCATAACGAATGGATGGCAGCCTCTGAAGATGGCAGCCTCTGAAGATGGCAGCCATAGCCATGAAGGAGTCCATCTCTGCACTCGTGCCTCTTGGGAAGGTGGATTCTCAGCTCCTCTCATCAGGATGAGTCTGTTTCTCCAACCCTTCAGTCTGACTGGGCCATGTGACTTGTGTTGGATCATAGGATCATGAAAACATGGATATGCAGAGAATCCAAAAGCACTGACACATTGCGCTCTGCCTTCTCTTTCTGATTTTTGGAACCCTGCACCTGCCCTGGACTAGCCTAGTTGATGAGGGGCACAAGGCCCTGTTACCCCTGTCTGCCTGGCCGACCCAGAGCTTGCTGACCACCAGGCATGTCTGTGAGGCTATCCAAGATTCTTGTGTTGCATCCTGAACCACCAGCCGAGCACCCACACATGAGTCAGTCTGGCTGAGATTAGCCAGGTTAGTGCAGACCCAAGCACAGCCCTCAAAATTAAGAGTCAAGTAAATTGTTGCTGTTTTAGGTTCCTAAATTGCAGAGTGATTTGCTGAACCAGCAAAAGCCCAAATGATAGAATCTATTCCTAGGACAAAGGGGTAGAGGGAAGGTTATATGAGAAAGGGAGTGATCAGTCTGTTGAGTTTGTTGCTTAGAGTGAGGCCACTGGGAGCAAGGAAATTAGGGGCCTGAATGAGGCATTGATCACCCCCATGCTCCTCCTTCCCAGTACTCTCGGGCTGAAGAGAGGGGCAGAGAAACCACCTGGGAGGCCACAACCCCTGATCCGTGTGCCCACATGTTAGGAAGTAGCAAGTAAGAAACCTCATCAAGCCCGGGAGCAGTCAGGGTACTGGAACTCTCCTCCTGCTAGCTGTTAAGCTACATCACAAGGAGGATGCAGAGAGGGTGGAGAGAGTGAGACAGCAGACCAAATGAGGGGAAACTGAGAAATGTGGTTGAAGATGTTTTGCTCTTGTACAGGTTGGCTGGATGACAAGGCAGGAGAGTCCCAGCCCTCCTCCCAAGCCTGGCTGCCCTCCCCAAGCAGCGTCTCACCATGGCTGCTCCTGGGTTTGCTGAGGTACTGGGCTGCCATTGTGGTTTGGATTCCTGGGAATAAAGAGACAGAAATATGTTATGTCAGGGAAATGCAGAACAAACCAGAAACATCAACCTCCTGTAAACAGCACCTTCTCTTTCTTCATAAACTTGCTAGTTGATCTCCTCTATTTCTCAATACTTAATTCTGCTCTCAGTCTCATTTTCAGACTGCCAAATTTCTTTACACAGATGTAAGTGCTTCAAGTGCTTCCTTGGCACTGGTTCTGGGTGCCTTTCCCTCCTCTATTCAATTATTGCTCTGAATGCCATTTATATATAGTCTGCAGCCTGGACCCTTCCCAGTGTTACAGCCTTTTCTATCCCAGTCAAATTCTCCATTTGGCAATTTTGTGGGCATCTCAAACCTATTTGGACAAAATGAAACCCTGACTTCCATCCCCAGCCTGGTTTGAATTTCAGTAAGTGGCATCACAAAATGGCTTATGAAGAACCTTGGGGTCATCTCTAAAACACTTCTTTCCTCACTTGCTCACAGTCCATCACCAAATCCTATAGATTTTAATTCCCCAAATGAAAAATTATCCATTTCTCCCCATCTCCATGTGAATCCAATCCTATCATTTGATTGCAATGTAGTAGGCTCCCAAATGATACTGTATCTTCAACCCCTCCTCTACTCAATAGTCAGATGCCTTTTTAAAATTTATAATCAAAGGATAATTGCTTTACAGCATTGGGTTGGTTTCTACCAAACATCAACAAGAATCAGTCATAGGTTTACCATGTTCACTCCCACTTGAACATCCCTCCCACCTCCCTCCACATCCTGCCCCTCTAGGTTGTTACTGAGCCCCGTTTTCAGGTCCCTGAATCATACAGCAAATTCCCATTGGCTACCTATTTTATATATGGTAATGTATATTTCCATGTTACTCTCTCTATACATAGTCAGATGCCTTTTTGATATTTGGCTTTTTTTCTCGTTTAGATTTTCTAATGGACTGCTTTTGTTTTTTATTTTTCAAATAGTTGAAAGCCCTGGAATGATCCCAAAGGCCTTGCACGATCAATTTCTCTCTCAAAAAGCTTTAATCATACTGGCCTCCTCAGTGTCCCCTGAATCCTCTAAGCTCCCCCCAGCTCCTAGATCTTTGAGGAGCACTTGCCCCTCCCCAGAGCACTCCCATCCCCACGCAATGGCTAACTGGTTTCTGCTCAGCCCTGAGGCCTCAGTGTTTTGTTATTTCTCCAGAGGGGTATCTCCACCCACATTATCAACCAACAAGACAGGTTTTGTTCTAACTACACCCAAGAGTTTCTATAGAATACATACCACGATAGGAAGTGGTTTGATTATTTTTTACTGTCTCCTTGTAGACTGCTAGCTTTGTGATGGTGAACCGTCTGTGTCTTGCATATCCCCTTGTTCCTGAGGAAAAAAGCACAGTATTGGACAAAGCATGGATCTCAAAAAATGTTTGTTTAATAAATTAATTGATTAAAAAATACCCCACTGTTTCTTGCCTCCTCTGTGACTGAGCTTTATATCTTTCTTGCATCTGACTGTGAAAAAACTTATCTTTTCCTTATTAAAAACACATTGCTCTTGAAACATGGCATTCCATATTAGATGTTTTATTTTCTCACTACATTCTAAGGTTGGGCAATGGAGAAAGCCATTTGAAGAATTCTTAGCAGAGTAGATTTTAACTAGAACAGGCTGAAAATGCTATTTGCTAAAGATAGAGTCATCTGGTAGAAATGCATCAAATACAAATTTGAAACACTTTCTTTTGAAAGTCAGTTAGGAATAAGAGTAGGAAACAGCTTCTTATAAACTGGGAGGTGAAATCACAGAATTTTAAAGAATAAGCTTTGTTCATAAAGCTGATTTTGGTTGTGGACGTTAGGAGAAGGAGTCAGATACCAGAAATAGGAACACACAAGGTTTTGGTTATTTCTTAAAGTCTGCTGTCCAGTCTGTGGACTCTGTCTTCAGCATTCTTTAATGCTGTTCTGTTTATCCTAGTTCAGATATTAAACCAGAGGACTGACCTTGTCTACACACTGACACTGGATGGCTGAATTCTCCTCCTACCGTTTAAGGAACAGGCATCAGTTGGTCCCCTGCTCCTCCTGAATGGTAGACAGTAATATGGGTTGGCGTCTCCCTCCTCCTGTCTTCTAAAAGCTTCCCTTCCCCAACTTGGGGTGAGGCCCAGGAAGATGCTGTCCCTGAGGAGGCGGGTCCAAAGGGGCAGGTCTGAGCAGAGAGTTAACTGGGTAACAGACTCACTGGTCCTGCTCTGTGTGCTGATTTTGCAACAGGGGAAGTGCTGAGCTGTGCCTCTTACATCTCCTCGAGCTCTTCTCACCACCAGCTTCCCACAGAATGAATTCTGTCTGCTTGGTCAATGCTAATCCTGAAAACTTCAAGTTTTCTTATAAATTCTATGAATGGTGAGAAGAATCATTTGTTTGCACAAGAATCTTCTGAGCCATCACAATGGAAAGAGGCATCAATTTGTAGAGCTTAGCCTTCAAAACAGATTACAGCCTAAAATCATCAAAAACAGCAAAGAGAAACCCAATGAGAAATATATTTCGAGAGCAAGTTTGCAAGGAGGTTTAAGATATAGATCCAGGGGAGGAGTCCCCGTCCATCATATCATGCATTTCCCTCCCTCCCTCTCACCCCCACAAACATACTTCTTCCCTTACCTAGAAAATCTGGGGCCTGCTCCCTTCTCTTACTTTGAAGACAAGGCTGAATCAGGAGGTGATGCAAAGCTATTAAAAGGAGGAGGCAGGAGGAGACAGGAAGTGAGGGCGGAGGCATCCAAACTCTCGCAAGAGACCTGCTGCCCCTGTGATCATTTAGGAGAGTTAGAACTCTTTGCAAAGATGAAACTGTTTTGTGTGGTTCCATAAGGTTGCCCTGAGCCACATGGGTTATTGAGCTCATGAAATGTAAGAAGTGGAATTGAAGAACTGAATTTTGCATTTTATTCCAAATTGTTTAATTGAAAGTTACAGTTCAATGGCCACACCTGCCTAGTCACTACCATACTAGGCCATGCAGAGAGTACAAAAGGGAGGGAAACAAGATGGGGCATGCTGTGAAAGTCGAGAGAAAACTACTGGGTCAAAACCAGAGTGCTGACGCTCAGAGTGTGGCCAAGATGGCAGGGCAGGAAGACCCTGAGCACAACTCCTTTTATGAGCACACCAGAATCATAAGCATCTAGAAAATAACTATGATCTAAGAACTAGTAGAAAATATTTTCCACAGCTAAAGGTAAAAAGAAGGAACCGCAACAAGACAGATAGGAGGGAGTAAGGTCAAGACCCACATCCCTAGGTAGGTGACTCGCAAATGGGAAGATAATCAGAACAACAGAGGTTTTCCCCAAGGAGCAAGGGATTGGCCCCCACTTCTGGCTCCCCAGAGAGGGGAGGGGGGTCCTGCACAAGAAAGGTGAGCCCCCAAAATATCTGACTTTGTTATGTCATTGCTAAGTTGTGTCTGGCTCTTTGTGACCCCATGGACTGTAGTCCTCCAGGCTCCTCTGTCCATGGGATTCTCCAGGCAAGAATCCTGGAGTGGGTAACCATTCCCTGCTCTGGGGGATCTTCCTGACCCAGGGATCGAATGCACGTGTTCTGCATTGTGGGCAGATTCTTTACAACTGAGCCACCTGAGAAGCTCCAAAACATGCAACTTTGAAGGCTACAGGGCTTACACATGGGAGAGTGAGAAGGCATGGAAAGCAGAGACCCCACTCTCAAAGGGCATGGACAAAAATCTCTCATGCTCTGAGACCCAGTGCAGAAGCAGTAATATGACATGAGCCTGAGGGAGGCCCACTTGCTGATCTTGGAGAGCCGCCCACAGAGCCAGGAGGCAACTGTATATATATATATGTTCATGGATTGGAAGAATCAATATTGTGAAAATGTCTGTCATGATACTGTTCTATACTATCCAAAGTTATCTACAGACTCAATGCAATTTCTATCAAGTAACCGATGACATTTCTCACAGAATTAGAACACAAAATTTTACTATTTGTATGGGAACACAAATGACCCTGGATAGCTAAAACAATCTTGCCAATAAAATGAACAACATGGAAGAAGTGGACAAATTCTAGGAAAGGTACAATCTCCCAACAGTGAACCAGGAAAAAATCAAATATATGAATACACCAATAACCAGTTCTATAGTCTCCCTATTGTGAAATCTAACCCAGTCTCCCACTTGACAGGTGGCGATACTGGTAACAATCCACCTGCAATGCAGGAGACCC
>SJYO01028168.1:19937-40000 GCA_006410555.1 Capra ibex
AATGTGCTTGGGGAAAGCCTACAGTTACTAGGTGAAGAGGACCCATTGGAAGAGGAGAAAAGGGACAGGAATGTCTCTATTTTATCCACAGATTTAAAAGAATTTTTGCAGCAGGAAAGCCACAAAGGTCTCAGAAACCTTGGTTACACATAATTTCTACCAGTATATAATGATGAATCCAAGGAGAATGTAGACTTTGACTGACAGAGGGGTTGAGAATGTGGCTCAAACCTTCCGGGGGAAAAAGGGGATGGGAGATGTCTGGAGGGTGGACCAAGTCTACACCAAAATCATCTTGGACTTTCACAAAAAAACTGAAATTCATCCCTGTGTTCTTAGAAGGAGTAGTAGTGCTCTCCAAGGGGCGGTGGAGGGGGGGAATTCAATTTGCACAAATATGAGAGAACAGAAAAGTTTTATTAAAATAACAATAAGCAAACAATTCATCTGCATGGGGCAGCTGTTAGTTTCACAGGAAAAGGAGAGAATTGGTTATTCAGCAAACTGGTTGTTGTTGGTCAAAGATTTCCTACAGATACATCTGAATACACCAAGCATTATTCTCTTATCTGTTGAATATCTTTTGGGACTTTTGGCATTTCAAGTAGTTGAGTTCTGAAAAATCTATTTGCCAGAGAACTCTTTGTTCATAATGGTCAGTTGATAAGGAACACTTTGAGGCCTTCAGTAAAATTATAAGTGAACAAATTTTCACTCATCTAGAAGGATTTCTATCAGTACCTCCTTCTGTAAGCTTAACTAAAGGAAAGAATCGATCTTTCTAATAAACTAAAAGGGTAAGATGATCAGCGCCGTCTAAAGACAAAATAAGTGAGAAAAGCTGTAGGGGAAGATCACCCACCAATCTAGAAAGAATCTAGAGGAGAAATCTCATCTAGGGATAAAAAGAGAAAGCTCGGGGCATCTTCTTTGGTCTCCTGCATTCTGTCTTGGTGTCTCTGAGAAAGAATTCATAAATAGGGAGCATCAATACTTTCTGCTTCAGAGTTTCACAAGTTGAGAATTTATCCCTTCCCTGTTAAATCAATCAAACATATACCAGTTATCAATAGTGAACTTACTCTCCTTAGCCCTGAGAGTCTCAGAGAAAAAGGAGAATTCTCTGAGTTACATGGGGCAGGACCACCCGACAATATGCAGGAAATATAGACATATTTTCATGAAGTTTAATCCTTAAACAGAGAGGAAAAACCTCGTAACACATTAAGGATGATTTCAAGTATCTTATTCTGACTCAAAATATCATCTCTGGCTGTTTGCTGCCTTGAAATCCAGTAAGCTTCCCTTTCTGCCAATTGCCTTTCCATTTCCACCTTCCACTTTTGCTGTTCTAGTTCATCCTTCAGCTTTCTGATTTCCTCTTCGAACTCCTGTTTTATCTGAGCTTTCGCTCTCTCAAGCTCTGCTCTGTAATATTCTTGTAACACTTGGGTTTGCTTCTGAATCTCCTCCTCGGTCTTCTGATACTGGCTATTCGTGTAGTATCTCCCCTTGCACTTGTCCACCACATCCTGGACCAGGGCCAGCAGCTGCTCCCTCTGGTCCTCCTGCTCAGCTCCTGTGGCCTTGTTGTTGAAAACACAGTAGCGATTTCTGAACTTGCGAATCAGCTCTTGGATGGCTGTAGGAGCTTGCTTTAAGTAATCACGGAAATCCATGCCTTCTAAGTCATCTTTCCGGGTGAATAAGAGAATCATGTGTTCCCTAGCTCTCTCTCCAAACATCGTCAGGATCTTCTCTGTGGCTTTCTGGTCTTCGGGTGTGTAACGGCCCAGTGGGATGACCAGGAGCAGAGCGTGAGGCCCTGGGGAGGTCAGCACCATGCAGCGGGAAATCTCCTTGAGAGTCTCAGCATCTGGGGCCTCCGTGTCAAAAAGGCCAGGTGTGTCGATGACGACAACTTCTCTCCCCTTCCAGGTGCTGCTTCCTTTCTCACAGTGCTTGGTGATGGATACAGCAGAAAAGCTAGACAGAAACACTTTCTTTCTGAGGATGCTGTTTCCTGTTGCGCTTTTTCCTGCCCCAGTCTTACCCACTAAGACAAGTCTCAGCTGGGAATCTCCAGAGTTTGCAAGCCCTGGAACATAAGGAAACAGAAGATCCAGTGTTTGAATGAACTTCAAATGTCTCCCCTGCAAGGCTCCTGCCCACTGAATAAATATTCAACCCTGAATATTCATTGAAAGGACTGATGCTGAAGCTGAAGCTCCAATACTTTGGCCACTTGATGCAAAGAGCAGACTCACTGGAAAAGATTCTGATGCTGGGAAAGGTTGAAGGCAAAAGGAGAAGGGGGTGGCAGAGGATAAAATGGCTAGACAGCATCACCAAATCAATGGACATGAATTTGAGCAAACTCCAGGAGACAGTGGAGGACAGAGGATCCTGGCAAGCTGCACTCCATGGGCATGACTTAGCAACTGAACAGGAATAACAACAGATATTTTTCAGGATCCCTTTCAGCTCTTACTCTGACCTTGTGGAAGCAAACAGCTCATAGAGGAGGAAACAATGTGATTAAGAAGAGGACTCTGAGTTGCTGCCAGTAGCTGTTCTTCATAAGATAGGAGGTATCACAAAATTGACTGTGCATATTCGACTTCCTAGGAAAGTTGAAAGTTAATATCAGAGCAGTAGAGCACAGCAATTGAAACCTGAATTTAAACACCAAATCATCTACCAGCTCTTTCTGTGCTGGTATTCAGCAAGTCTCTGCATATCTCTGCAATGTCAAAGTCCTCTGGATTTGTCAGGCATAGACCCAGGACCAGAGGGAAGGCAACTGACAATCACATGTGAAAGCTTGTTTTTCCGAGAAAGCAAACTTTGCTGTCGGGCCCTTGAACTTAAGGGTCTGATTCCTGCACGAGGAATTCTATGTTATATTTACCCATTTCTGCTTTGAGACAATGCCTACATTATCGCATGTACAACATTATAGACACTGTTACCAACTCCAGTTTATTTTCAGAGCCATCACCATTCACCCAGGTCCTCAGACTGGAAAGCTAGGAGTCGCCCTTGACTCCCCTCTTTCCCCACTTTCCAGACCCAACCCATCAGCATGTTCTCTTGGCTCCAAATCTGTTCGCCTGTCTCTGGTTTGAAGATCATCATTCCAGTCCAGATTCCATCACCACCCCTGCCTCACCACCTCCTGAGTGGAGGTGTCTCCACTTCTTCTTTGTTCCTTTCAGTCTATTCTGTGAGGTGGGCTAACCTTGAAAAAATATCAGTCAAATAGGACCAGGAACTTGCAAAAACCCCTCCTGTGATGTCCACAAAAATCTGTAGTTAATCTCCATCTCCCACACACTTTCTGATGAAGTGTTTGCTGCTCCCTGAATCCCTAAGGCAGAGTTTTCCCCATTTCAGAACCAGAATCCTGGGATAAAAGAAGTAAATTTCCCAATGCTGCAAACACTGGATATGGGATGGCTAAGATTTATCTAAGAAAAAATGTACATAAGAATTCAGAGTATTCTTAATAGTTAGCTTCACAGTAGAAACTCCAACCTAAGGAGATCCCAGGGCATTGGTTGGCCTTAGAGAGAGGGTGTAGGAAATTCATGGCCTGACAGTGAAAATGCACCAAGGCCAGTGCCAACACCATAACCATTGGCCAATGCTGATAATGAATGGATGGCAACCTCTGAAGATGGCAGCCATAGCCACGAAGGAGTCCATCTCTGCACTCATGCCTCTTGGGAAGGTGGATTCTCAGCTCCTCTCATCAGGATGCTGAGTCTGTTTCTCCAACCCTTCAGTCTGACTGGGCCATGTGACTTGCTTTGGATCATAGGATCATGGAAACATGGTTAAGCAGAGAATCCAAAAGCACTGACACATTGCGCTTGCCTTCTCTTTCTGATTTTTGGAACCCTACACCTGCCCTGGACTAGCCTACTTGATGAGGGGCACAAGGCCCTGTTACCCTGTCTGCCTGGCCAACCCAGAGCTTGCTGACCACCAGACACGTCTGTGAGGCTATCCAAGATTCTTGTGTTGCATCTTGAACCACCAGCCGAGCACCCACACATGAGTCAAGTCTGGCTGAAATTAGCCAGGTTGGTGCAGACCCAAGCACAGCCCAAATGAGTGACCCTCAAAATTAAGAGTCAAGTAAATTGTTGCTGTTTTAGGTTCCTAAATTGCAGAGTGATTTGCTAAACCAGCAAAAGCTCAAATGATAGAATCTATTCCTAGGACAAAGGGGTAGAGGGAGGGTTATATGAGAAAGGGAGTGATCAGTCTGTTGAGTTTGTTGCTTAGAGTGAGGCCACTGGGAGCATGGATATTAGGGGCCTGAATGAGCCATTGATCACCCCCATGTTCCTTCTTCCCAGTCCTCTCAGGCTGAAGAGAGGGGCAGAGAAACCACCTGGAGGCCACAACCCCTGATTCGTGTGCCCACATGGCAGGAAGTAGCAAGTAAGAAACCTCATCAAGCCCGGGAGCAGTCAGGGTATTGGAACTCTCCTCGCTCGCTGTTAAGCTACATCACAAGGAAGATGCAGCAGGGTGGAGAGAATGAGAGAGCAGAGCAAATGAAGGGAAACTGAGAAATGTGGTTGAAGATGTTTTGCTCTTGTACAGGTTGGCTGGGTGACAGGGCAGGAGAGTCCCAGCCCTCCCCACCAAGCCTGGCTGCCCTTCCCAAGCAGCGTCTCACCGTGGCTGGTCCTGGGGTCGCTGAGGTACTGGGCTGCCATTGTGGTTTGGATTCCTGGGAATAAAGAGACAGAACTATGTTATGTCAGGGAAATGCAGAACAAACGGGAAACATCGACCTCCTGTAAACAACATCTTCTCTTTCTTCATAACTTGCTAGTTGATCTCTCCTCTATTTCTCAATACTTAATTCTGCTCTCAGTCTCATTTTCAGACTGCCAAACTTCTTTACACGGATGTTAGTGCTTCAGGTGCTTCCTTGGCACTGGTTCTGGGTGCCCTTCCCTCCTCTATTCAATTATTGCTCTGAGTGCCATTTATAGGTAGTCTGCAGCCTGGACCCTTCCCAGTGTTACAACCTTTTCTATCCCAGTCAAATTCTCCAGTTGACAATTTTGTGGGCATCTCAAACCTATTTGGACAAAATGAAACCCTGACTTCCATCCCCAGCCTGGTTCGAATTTCAGTAAGTGGCATCACAAAATGGCTCGTGAAGAACCTCAGGGTCATCTCTAAAACACTTTTTTCCTCACTTGCTCACAGTCCATCACCAAATCCTATAGATTTTAATTCCCCAAATGAAAAATTATCCATTTCTCTCCATCTCCATGTGAATCCAATCCTATCATTTGATTGCAATGTAGTAGGCTCCCAGATGATACTGTATCTTCAATCCCTCCTCTACTCAATAGTCAGATGCCTTTTTAAAATTTATAATCAAAGGATAATTGCTTTACAGCATTGGATTGGTTTCTACCAAACATCAACATGAATCAGTCATAGGTTTACCATGTTCGCTCCCACTTGAACATCCCTCCCACCTCCCTCCACATCCTGCCCCTCTAGGTTGTTACTGAGCCCCGTTTTCAGGTCCCTGAGTCATACAGCAAATTCCCATTGGCTGCTTATTTTATATATGGTAATTATATTTCCATGTTACTCTCTCTATACATAGTCAGATGCCTTTTTGATATTTGGCTTTTTTTCTCATTTAGATTTTCTAATGGATTGCTCTTTTTTTTTTTTTAAATTTTTCAAATAGTTGAAAGCCCTTGGAATGATGCCAAAGGCCTTGCACGATCAATTTCTCTCTCAAAAAGCTTTAATCATACTGGCCTCCTCAGTGTCCCCTGAGTCCTCTAAGCTCTCCCCAACTCCTAGATCTTTGAGGAGCACTTGCCCCTCCCCAGAGCACTCCCACCCCCACCCAATGGCCAACTGGTTTCTGCTCAGTGCTGAGGCGTCAGTGTTTTGTTATTTCTCCAGAGGGGTCTCTCCACCCACATTATCAACCAACAAGACAGGTTTTGTTCTAACTACACCCAAGAGTTTCTATAGAATACATACCACGATAGGAAGTGGTTTGATTTTTTTTTACTGTCTCCTTGTAGACTGCTAGCTTTGTGATGGTGAACCGTCTGTGTCTTGCATACCCCCTTGTTCCTGAGGAAAAAAGCACAGTATTGGACAAAGCATGGATCTCAAAAAATGTTTGTTTAATAAATTAATTGATTAAAAATACCCCACTGTTTCTTGCCTCCTCTGTGACTGAGCTTTATATCTTGCTTGCATCTGACTGTGAAAAAACTTATCTTTTCTTTATTAAAAACACATTGCTCTTGAAAAATGGCATTACATTTTAGATGTTTTATTTTCTCACTACATTCTAAGGTTGGGCAATGGAGAAAGCCATGTGAAGAATTCTTAGCACAGCAGATTTTAACTAGAACAGGCTGAAAATGCTATTTGCTAAAGATAGAGTCATCTGGTAGAAATGCATCAAATACAAATGTGAAACACTTTCTTTTGAAAGTTGATTAGGAATAAGAGTAGGAAACAGCTTCTTATAAACTGGGAGGTGAAATCACAGAATTTTAAAGAATAAGCTTTGTTCATAAAGCTGATGTTGGTTGTGGACATTAGGAAAAGGAGTAAGATACCAGAAATAGGAACAGACAAGGTTTGGGTTATTTCTTAAAGTCTGCTGTCCTAGTTCAGATACTAAACCAGAGGACTGACCTTGTCTACACACTGACACAGGATGGCTGAATTCTCCTCCTACTGTTTAAGGAACAGGCATCAGTTGGTCCCCTGCTCCTCCTGAATGGTAGACAGTAATATGAGTTGGTGTCTCCCTCCTCCTGTCTTCCAGAAGCTTCTCTTCCCCAACTTGGGGTGAGGCCCAGGAAGTTACTGTCCCTGAGGAGGCAGGTCCAAAGGGGCATCTCTGAGCAGAGTTAACTGGGTAACAGACTCACTGGTCCTGCTCTGTGTGCTGGTTTTGCAACAGGGGAAGTGCTGAGCTGTGCCTCTTACATCTCCTCGAGCTCTTCTCACCACCAGCTTCCCACAGAATAAATTCTGTCTGCTTGGTCAATGCTAATCCTGAAATCTTCAAGTTTTCTTATAAATTCTATGAATGGTGAGAGGAATCATTTGTTTGCATAAGAATCCTCTGAGCCATCACCATGGAAAGAGGCATCAATTTGTAGGGCTCAGCCTTCAAAACAGATTACAGCCTAAAACAGCAAAGAGAAACCCAATGAGAAATATATTCTGAGAGCAAGTTTGCAAGGAGGTTTAAGACATAGATCCAGGGGAGGAGTCCCCGTCCATCAGATCACACAATTCCCTCCCTCCCTCTCACCCCCACAAACACACCTCTTCCCTTACCTAGAAAATCTGGGGCCTGCTCCCTTCTCTTACTTTGAAGACAAGGCTGAACCAGGAGGTGATGCAAAGCTATTAAAAGGAGGAGGCAGGAGGAGACAGGAAGTGAGGGCAGAGCCATCCAAACTCTCGCAAAAGACCTGCTGCCCCTGTGATCATCTAGGAGAGTTAGAACTCTTTGCAAAGATGAAACTGTTTTGTGTGGTTCCGTAAGGTTGCCCTGAGCCACATGGGTTATTGAGCTCATGAAATGTAAGAAGTGTAATTGAAGAACTGAATTTTACTTTTTATTCCAAATTGTTTAATTGAAAGTTACAGTTGAATGGCCACACCTGCCTAGTCACTACCATATTAGGCCATGCAGAGAGTAGTACAAAAGGGAGGGAAACAAGATTGGTCATGCTGTGAAAGTTGAGAAAAAACTACTGGGTCAAAATCAGAGTGCTGACGCTCAGAGTCTGGCCAAGATGGCAGGGCAGGAAGACCCTGAGCGCAACTCCTCCTATGGGCACCCCAGAATTATAAGCATCTAGAAAATAACTATGATCTAAGTACTAGTAGAAAAGATTTACCACAGCTAAAGGTAAAAAGAAGGAACCACAACAAGACAGATAGGAGGGAGTAAGGTCAAGACCCACATCCCTAGGTAGGTGACTTGCAAATGGGAAGATAATCAGAACAACAGAGGTTTTCCCCAAGGAGCAAGGGATTGGGCCCCACTTCTGGCTCCCCAGAGAGGGGGGGTCCTGTAGAAGAAAGGTGAGCCACCAAAATATCTGACTTTGTTATGTCATTGTTAAGTTGTGTCTGGCTCTTTGTGACCCCATGGACTGTAGTCCGCCAGGCTCCTCTGTCCATGGGATTCTCCAGGCAAGAATCCTGGAGTGGGTAACCATTCCCTGCTCTGGGGGACCTTCCTGACCCAGGGATCGAATGCACATGTTCGCATTGTGGGCAGATTCTTTACAACTGAGCCACCTGAGAAGCCCCAAAACATGCAACTTTGAAGGCTACAGGGCTTACACATGGGAGAGCGAGAAGGCATGGAAAGCAGAGAGCCCACTCTCAAAGGGCATGGACAAAATCTCTCATGCTCTGAGACTCAGTGCAGAAGCAGTGATATGACAGGAGCCTGAGGGAGACCCACTTGCTGATCTTGGAGAGCCGCCCAGAGAGGCAAGAGGCAACTGTATATATATATATGTTCATGGATTGGAAGAATCAATATTGTGAAAATGTCTGTCATGATACTGTTCTATACTATCCAAAGTTATCTACAGACTCAATGCAATTTCTATCAAGTAACCAATGGCATTTCTCACAGAATTAGAACACAAAATTTTACTATTTGTATGGGAACACAAATGACCCTGGATAGCTAAAACAATCTTGCCAATAAAATGAACAACATGGAAGAAGTGGACAAATTCTAGGAAAGGTACAATCTCCCAACAGTGAACCAGGAAAAAATCAAATATATGAATACACCAATAACCAGTTCTATAGTCTCCCTATTGTGAAATCTAACCCAGTCTCCCACTTGACAGGTGGCGATACTGATAACAATCCACCTGTAATGCAGGAGACCCAGGTTGAGAAGATCCCCTGGAAAAGGAAATGGCTACCCACTACAGTATTCTGGCCTGGAGAATTCCATGGACTGTATAGTCCATGGGTTCACAAAGACTCGGATACAACCGAGGGACTTTCACTTTCACAATAACTAATCATGAAACTGAATGTGTTATTCAGACCAAGAAACAAAGTCCAGGACCAGATGGCTTCACAAGTGAGTTCTACCAAACATTTACGAAAATGTTAACAGCTATCTTTCTCAAATGATTTAAAAAAATTGCAGAGGAAGAAATACTTCTGAACTCATACCTGAGGCCAGTATCACTCTGATATCAAAATCAGAAAAGATAACACACAAAAAGAAAAGTATAGGCCAATATCACTGATGAACATATATGCAAACGTCCTCAACAAAATATTGACACACCGTGCTGGGCTTTCACTCTAGAGTCACCTTCTGCATCTCTCAGATGGTGCCTGCAAGCCACTCCCCTACCCTGCCTGGCTGGGCCCTCCTCTTCCAGGGACCAGGCAATGGGTGGGCAAGGGGTCGATGGGTTAAAGGGACGCTGGCCTGGAGATAGGCTGCCTCTGGCCACAGCACTTTATCCCCTCAGTCCCGCCATGGTGGAAGATGCTCCTTGAAGGCAGGTTGTGTGTGGGTGGCCCAGAATCAAGCGGTTGGGAAAAGTTTCTTGACCCAGAAATCACAGAGAGCTATTCCAAAGTAGAAGGAATGCACTCAAACTAGCTTGGCCTGAAGGTAGAAAGTGAGAAGAGAGTCCTGCACCAGTCGCATTGAGAAATGAAGAGCTCCTGTGTGAATTCGCCAATCTGATTTCTTGCTCAGGGAGGCTGGAACATCTATCTCCAGAAATGTCTTTGAAAAATAAAAACCAAGATAACCATTCATCTGAGGACTCTGTTAAAGGAAATAACCAATGCAGGTCTCCATGTAGGATCCCCCTGGAGCATGAAGAGGAATCACATAACAACTTTCAGCAATTTGAGACCAATGATCATAGCAGACCTCATCCTAGGGCCCACATGGAGCCTTAAGAGAAACCAGATACTAACTTCAGGTAATTTGCCACAAAACCTACAGTTTCCAGTGCAATCCAACCAAACCCCAAAATATCATTTTTGGTTTCCTTCCTGTTTTGCAGTGGCTCCCAAAATGCAATCTGGAGGAAAACATTTTAGGTGATGTGATGTCTGTCTTGATTGTGGGCATCTTGTTGGTGCCCCAGCCCACTGCTTATTCTCTCTCTCCTGGCCAGGAACATATCCATGGTCTACACAAATCTTTTGTTGGCTTCGTTTACTTCCTATTGGGGACCTCCATCACATCTCTACGGGCATTTTGGAGTGTTGTGCCTTATGATCAGTCAGCTGTAGTTGGCTGAGAACTGTACAGAGCTGGCTATGACGCTGCCCATGTTGCTCCTTCTTTGGGAGTGGTTTCAGATGGGAGCACATTATTAAGCCAGACATCAGGCAAGATATGTAACACAAGTAGCTATGACATTATAGTTGACAATACGGTAACCTTTAAGGTTGGAGTGTATCAGGCAGCCATGGGCTCTATCAAGCGGGCTTTGTTTCAGTCTATCTCTCAGATGCCTTGCTGAGGGGATTTGTCACCTGTGCCTCCTTCACAGCTGATACATCTCAGGCCAAGTATCTCCCTGGACTCAGACTCCGTTGGAGTAATGGCGGGGATCATTCATTACTGAAAGTGAAAGTGTCAGAAGCTCAGTCATGTCCGACTCTTTGTGACCCCATGGACTGTAGCCCACCAGGCTTCTCTGTCCATGAAACTTCTTCAGGCAAGAATATTGGAGTGGGTTGCCATGCCCTCCTCCAGGGGATCTTCCTGACCCAGGGATACAGCCCATGTCTCTTAAGTCTCCTGCATTGGCAGGCGCATTCTTTACCACTAGTGCCACCTGGAAAGCCAGATCTCTGGAGAGCCCTATGTAAATTTAAGAATCTGCCCAAGATGTGGGGCTTTCCTGGAAGCTCAGCTGGTAAAGGATCTGCCTGTGAGGCAGGAGACTCCTGTTCGATCCCTGGGTTGGAAGATCCCCTGGAGAAGGGAACGGCTACCCACTCCAGTATCCTGGCCTAGAGAATTCCGTGGACAATGTGGAGAATTAGCTGAATGGATACAGTTATCTCATTTGGTACTGTGCTGTCCTCTGAACTGAGTACTGAAATAGGCCTGCTTATTGGGGTTGTTTTTTCTATGTTTTGGCTCATCCTCCATACTCAGAAGTAAAGAATTCATTGCTTGGCCCAACAAAAGAGCCTGAAATCTTTGAATCCATGTCTGCCTACAAGACCTATCAGGCTAAGTCAGCCATCAAGGTTGTCCACTTTGAATCCGCTCTCTACTACATGAACAGAGAATATTTTAAATCTTCTTTATAAACTTCCCCATCCCCCAATCCAGTCTTAGTAACTTCAGTTCAGTTCAGTCGCTTAGTCGCGTCCTACTCTTTGCAACCTCATGGACTGCAGCTCGCCAGGCCTCCCTGTCCATCACCAAATCCCAGAGCTTGCTGAAACTCATGTCCGTTGAGCCGGTGATGCCATCCAATCATTTCATAGGCAGCTCAGAAGAAGGTAGCAAAGAAAAAGATCAAAAGGGAAATAGCCGCTCTCACTGGAATCCAGGATGAAGTTTCAGTGCGACTTTCCCATGATTCCTTAGAATTCCACACCATTGTGATTGACGGCTGTGCAGCACAGCTTTTAGATCCAGCAGGGATCCACATGATGAAAGAAGTTCTCAGGGTTCATGAGGCCATTGGCATCCAGGTTCTGCTAGCTAAGTGCAATCCCTCTGTGAGGGACTCCCTGGCCCAGGGAGAGTGCTGGAGAAATGAAGAGGAAAATCTCTTTTACAGTGCATGTGAGGCATGACTTTTGTAGAAGACTCTCAAAATTTGAAAGATATGTATGTTCCTAATGGTCTGAGCTTTTCCAGTGATTGCGAGTAGATGGAAGGGAGGAGTACTGTCTAGCCAGTTGTTTAAAATTTCAGGTGTGCAGCATTTTGTACCGTGGACCTGGAAATTGTCACACCCCCCTGCTCCCCGGGAGATTTTGGCCTTTTGGCTGGACAGAACTGTTCCTTTGAAGCTGATGGCCATCGTCAGTACATAAATGCAGCAGAGCTTTTAGTTAAGCAGAATCAAAAAGAAGAAACTACCGAGGTTTTCAGCTTTCTTGCACATATGGAATTAAATGAGTATCTGTTGAATTGAACTGTAGTTCAGTTCAGTGGCTCAGTCGTGTCTGACTCTTTGCCACCCCATGAACTGCAGCATTCCAGCCTCCCTGTCTATCACCAACTCCCGGAGTTCACTCAAACTCGCGTCCATCAAGTCGGTGATGCCATCCAGCCATCTCATCCTCTGTCATCCCCTTTTCCTCCTGCCCCCAAATCCCTCTCAGCATCAGAGTCTTTTCCAATGAGTCAACTCTTCGCATGACCAAAGTACTGGAGTTTTAGCTTTAGCATCATTCCTTCCATAGAACATCTAGGACTGATCTCCTTTAGAATGGACTGGTTGGATCTCGTTGCAGTCCAAGGGACTCTTAAGAGTCTTCTCCAACTGTAGAGTAGCTCCCAAATTTAATGACCATCTTGTTTTAGGAGATAAGCATCTGGACTCTTCCTTCCTCGGGAGGTGAAGGGGTAGAGATGGCATTTACATGAGAAGTACTGGAGCCTGTCCCAGGGCTCCCTAGAGAGGGAGTAGAAAGGAAATAGGGAAAGAATATTGTGTCTGCTCCTGTAAGAGCAGGTCAAGAGGCTTCCTGAGTGCAGGTTAGTAATTAGGCAAGCTTGTGGGAGAAGGCAATGGCACTCTTGCCTGGAAAATCCCACGGACGGAGGAGCCTGGTGGACTGCAGTCTATGGGGTCGCTAACAGTTGGATAAAACTGAGCGACTTCACTTTCACTTTTCACTTTCATCCATTGGTGAAGGAAATTGTAACCCACTCCAGTATTCTTGCCTGGAGAATCCCAGGGACAGGGGAGCCTGATGGGCTGCCATCTATGGGGTTGCACAGAGTCAGACGTGACTGAAACGACTTAGCAGTAGCAGTGGTCACTTTGGGCTTCCCTAGTCTTTGTCTTCCCTGCCCACCCCACCCCTCCTCCCCACCCCCAGATGGCACTCAGGTCTCTGACAATTCCTTTCAGACAAAGTCTTACCAAGAGTCTAATGGCTAAGCAGGTTTGCAAAATCCTACCAGCCAGCCCCACTTTATACAGAACACTCTTGATGATATATTTGATGCTTTTAGTCAGGCTTTTTGTTTAGGGTAAGTAGGTAAGAAAAGAACTCCTCAAAATCAGCCAGCACAATGAGAATCCTCCCTGTCTCTTCTGAGATCCCTACCTGTCCCTGTTTCTGGGGACTTCTTTCCATTAAGTGCCATGTGCTTCCCATGGAATCTGTCCTAAACTGCTCTATATGATGAGCAGTGAGTAACGAGTTGGCCAGGCAAAAGGAAAAATGCTGGCTGGGTAATTTTGTGTAGCCTTTACTTTTTTTTTTTGGCTGCACTTGGTCTTTGCTGCTGCACCTGGGCTTTTCTCTAGTTGCAGAGACTGGGGCTAATCTCCAGTTGCAGGGAGTGTGGGTTTCTCTTGCTGGGAAGCATGGGCTCTAGGGCATGTGGGCTTCAGTATTTGTGACACATGGGCTCTAGAGCACAAGCTTAGTACTTGTGGCACACAGGCTTAGTTGCTCTGCAGTATGTGAGATCCTCCCAGACTAGGGATGGAACCTGTGTCTCTTGCATTGGCAGGAGGATTCTTTACCGCTGAGCCACCAGGGAAGCCCATAGGTAGCCTTTTAAATGAGCCTGAAGCAAATTGTTCAGGATAGATTGCAAAAAAGCATGATTGACAGCTTCCCTCAAGAATTTATTTATTTAGCAGTGAATTGTTTTTTCCTTCCCATGATATTTTAGCAGGGGTCAACTGGAAATTGACAGTCTTTTGCATATTGAGAAGCTGCTGGTCATCTTTATTTACTCTGCAAGAAAAATTTATTGTAACCAATGGAAAAGAATGCACATAAGTGATAGTCTGCTTCCCAAAGAACATCAATATTTAGTCTGTAGATGTTTTTAGTGAAAATAGAGTGAAAGCTTACTGCCATGCACCCTGTTGATGTACAAAGAATACTGATGACAGTGACAGCTTTTAACTCTGTGAAACAAGGTGAAAATGAAAGTCACTTAGTCATGTCCAACTTTTTGCGACGGGAATTCTCCAGGCAAGAACACACTGCTGTGAGTTGCCATGCCCTTCTCTAGGATGTTTTCCCAACCTAGGGATTGAACTCAAGTCTCCTGTATTGCAGGCTCTTTGGATCATCTAAACCTATTATGTAAGAGGATTTAGAAGCATCATGTTCATACAACCCAGATTCTGTGGGTGGATTATTTATGATAGCTGATCACAGGTTGTGGCATAGCAATATTTCCTTTTCAAAAGCAAGTACGTCCAACATTGAAAGCTTACAGTTCTGTATCTGGACTTTCGTGGGTGAAGAAAATAAACAGATTTTCCAAAGATAGGACTAGGAGACTAGTTTATGTGAAAATGAATAGCACATAATTTTAAACAAATGAGATAAAAATAGAAAAAATGCAACATCATTTTTAACCCACTCCTACATTCTAAAATGACTACTAGTTTTTCCAGTAGTCATGTATGGATGTGAGAGTTGGACCATATAGAAGGCTGAGTGCCAAAGAACTGATGTTTTCGAACTGTGGTGTTACAGAAGACTCTTGAGAGTTCCTTGGACTGCAAGGAGATCAAACAAGTCAATCCTAAAGGAAATCAATTCTGAATAGTCATGAGAGGGACTGATACTGAGGCTGAAGTTCCAATACTTTGGCTACCTGATGCAAAGAGCTATCTCACTGAGAAGACCCTGATGCTGGGAAAGATTGAAAGCAGGAGGAGAAGGGGAAGAGGATGAGATGGTTGAGGGTATCACCAACTCGATGGACACGAGTTTGAGCAAGCTCCGGGAGTTGGTGATGGACAGGGAAGCCTGGCATGCTGCAGTCCATAGGGTTGCAAAGGGTCAGACAGCACTTAGTGACTGAACAACAACAACATTCTAAAACGTTAAAGTATTTAGGAAAAGCAAAACTGGTGAGTAGAGCAGCTATTAGAGGGGGAGACTTAAAAATTGTTTTTATATTTTGTTTTGGAGTATAGCTGATTAAGGAGTGGGACACTTTAAAAATATCTTTTTTGTTGGCTCCATAAATTGCAAGTGTTGCTTTTCTTTGTGGAAAGCTCTGCCCATCATGAAAAATGCCTTTTTGTTATTAAAACAAAGCATGAGCTAGATTTCTGTTTTGAGGTGATTGACATCATGATTACATGTCATAGGGTCCTGAGTGTTGACATCCTTTTAGAGCTTAAGTCTAGAAATTCAGAAATGTTAGCTGCTGTTTGTATTTGCTTTTTGTTCATAGTTTGTAGCCAATATTTGCTTTTTCTCTTCAGTCTTATGAATAGTAAAATTTTAAAAATTAGCAAACCAAATCAAATAATACATTAAAAGTGTCATATACCGGGATCAAGTGGAATTTATCCTAGGGATATTAGGATTTTTCGATTTCTGCAAACCAATCAGTGTAATATACCATGTTAACAAATTGAAGAATAAAAAAAAACCAATTATCTCAATAGATGTAGAGAAAGTTTTTGATAAAATTCAGCATCCATTTATAATTTAAAAATCTCCAGGAATTGGACATAAAGGGAACATCAGTACAGTTCAGTTCAGTCACTCAATCATGTCCGACTCTTTGCCATCCCATGAACTGCAACATGCCAGGCCTCCCTGCCCAGCACCAACTCCCAGAGTTCACCCAAACCCATGTCCATTGAGTCGGTGATGCCATCCAACCATCTCATCCTCTGTCTCCCTCCTCTCCTCCCACCTTCAATCTTTCCCAGCATCAGGGTCTTTTCAAATGAGTCAGCTCTTTGCATCAGGTGGCCAAAATACTGGAGTTTCAGTTTCAACATCAGTCCTTCCAATGAATATTCAGGACTGATTTCCTTTAGGATGGACTGGTTGGATCTCCTTGCAGTCCAAGGGACTCTCAAGAGTCTTCTCCAACACCACACTTCAAAAGCATCAATTCTTTGGCGCTCAGCCTTCTTCACAGTCCAACTCTCACATCCATGCATGACCACTGGAAAAACCATAGCCTTGACTAGACGGACCTTAGTCAGCAAAGTAATGTCTCTGCTTTTGAATATGCTATCTAGGTTGCTCATAACTTTTCTTCCAAGGAGTAAGCATCTTTTAATTTCATGGCTTCAGTCACCATCTGCAGTGATTTTGGAGCCCCCCAAAATAAAGTCTGACACTGTTTCTACTGTTTCCCCATCTATTTCCCATGAAGTGATGGGACCAGATGCCATGATCTTCGTTTTCTGAATGTTGAGCTTTAAGCCAACTTTTTCACTCTCCTCTTTCACTTTCATCAAGAGGCTTTTTAGCTCCTCTTCACTTTCTGCCATAAGGGTGGTGTCATCTGCATATCTGAGGTTATTGATATTTCTCCCGGCAATCTTGATTCCAACTTGTGTTTTTTCCAGTCCAGCGTTTCTCATGATGTACTGTGCACATAAGTTAAATAAGCAGGGTGACAATATACAGCCTTGACATACCCCTTTTCCTCTTTGGAACCAGTCTGTTGTTCCATGTCCAGTTCTCACTGTTGCTTCTTGACCTGCATACAGATTACTCAAGAGGCAGGTCAGGTGGTCTGGTATTCCCATCTCTTGAAGAATTGTCCACAGTTTATTGTGATCCACAGAGTCAAAGGCTTTGGCATAATCAATAAAGCAGAAATAGTTGTTTTTCTGGAACTCTCTTGCTTTTTCCATGATCCAGTGGATGTTGGCAATTTGATCTCTGGTTCCTCTGCCTTTTCTAAAATCAGCTTGAACATCAGGAAGTTCACGGTTCACATATTGTTGAAGCCTGGCTTGGAGAATTTTGAGCATTACTTTACTAGCATGTGAAATGAGTGCAACTGTGCGGTAGTTTGAGCATTCTTTGGCATTGCCTTTCTTTGGAATTGGAATGAAAACTGATCTTTTCCAGTCTAGTGGCCAGTGCTGAATTTTCCAAATTTGGTGGCATATTGAGTGCAGCATTTTCACAGCATCATGTTTCAGGATTTGAAACAGCTCAACTGGAATTCCATCACCTCCACTAGCTTTGTTCATAGTGATGCTTTCTAAGGCCCACTTGACTTCACATTCCAGAATGTCTGGCTCTAGATGAGTGATCACACCATCGTGATTATCTGGGTCATGATCTTTTTTGTACAGTTCTTCTGTGTATTCTTGCCACCTCTTCTTCATATCTTCTGCTTCTGTTAGGTCCATATCATTTCTGTCCTTTATTGTGCCCATATTTGCATGAAATGTTCCCTCGGTATCTCTCATTTTCTTGAAGAGATCTCTAGTCTTTCCCATTCTGTTGTTTTCCTCTATTTCTTTGCATTGATCACTGAAGAAGGCTTTCTTATCTCTTCTTGCTATCCTTTGGAACTCTGCATTCAGATGCTTATATCTTTCCTTTTCTCCTTTGCTTTTTACTTTTCTTCTTTTCACAGCTATTTGTAAGGCCTCCCCAGACAAGCAAATCCTAAATGAAACTCTGACCAAATTAACAATCAAACTCCATCAAGATTGGATTAAACTCCTCCCTTTAGACCTCTTAAAGGTCTGGGCCTTACCAAGAAACCCTCTAAATATCAGTCCACTCGAGGCCATGTATTGGTGGCCCATAGTACCTTTAAGATCCTCCCTTCCCAAGACAGTCCCAAACTGCCATCCCANTTTTTACTTTTCTTCTTTTCACAGCTATTTGTAAGGCCTCCCCAGACAAGCAAATCCTAAATGAAACTCTGACCAAATTAACAATCAAACTCCATCAAGATTGGATTAAACTCCTCCCTTTAGACCTCTTAAAGGTCTGGGCCTTACCAAGAAACCCTCTAAATATCAGTCCATTCGAGGCCCTGTATTGGTGGCCCATAGTACCTTTAAGACCCTCCCCTCCCAGGACAGTCCCAAACTGCCATCCCACCTTCCTTTTCCCTTACTTGCCCAGATACACGATGCCCTTTGGCAACATATAGATAACCTCGACCACTCTCCAATCTTCCATACGCATCCCTCCAAATAAGAGACAAATTCTCTATGACAGTTCAGTCCCACTCAGATCTAACCCCTAAATGGCAAGGACGCTACACGGTGTTCTGCTGGCCCCTACCGCTGCAAAATTAAAAGAATACCTGTGGTGGATTCATGTTGATGTATGGCAAAACCAATACAATATTGTAAAGTAATTAATCTCCAGTTAAAATAAATAAATTTATATTTAAAATAAAAAAGAAACCACCCCTTGGGAGCACATCACTCTGCTTCAAAAGGTTATGCAGCCCAATGATGAGAATGCTTACCAGACTAATACTTATCAAGTTTCTCACACAGACCCTACAACTCTAAAGTTCTCATGGCTTCCACCAGCCCCAACTGGCGACGGATGAGCCTGTTGATTTCACAGTTACAAGTATTTCTGGAACAACTCCCAGCAGATAGCTGGGTCTCGAGTCATCAAGGATCTACATTTGAACACGTTGAAGATTATATCGTCACCCTGTGGCTGCAGGAAACCGTTTATAACTTTTACTCTTTTGAAATCCAAATTTTTATCCATAGTCAGTTCAGCTCAGTTAAGCTTTTTCACTCTCCTCGTTCATGTTCATCAAGAGGCTCTTTTGTTCTTCATTTTCTGCCATAATCGTGCTGTCACCTGCATATCTGAGGTTATTGATATATCTCCCGGCAATTTTGGTTCCAGCTTGTGCTTCTTCCAGCCCAGCATTTCTCATGATGTACTCTGCATATAAGTTAAATAAGCAGGGTGACAATATACAGCTTGATATACTCCTTTTCCTATTTGGAACCAGTCTGTTGTTCCATGTCCAGTTCTAACTGTTGCTTCCTGACCTGCATACAGGTTTCTCAAGAGGCAGGTCAGGTGGTCTGGTATTCCCATCTCTTTCAGAATTTTCCACAGTTTATTGTGATCCACACCGTCAAAGGCTTTGGCATAGTCAATAAAGCGGAAATAGATGTTTTTCTGGATCTCTTGCTTTTTCCATGATCCGGCGGATGTTGGCAATTTGATCTCTGGTTCCTCTGCCATTTGTAAAACCACCTTGAACATCTGGAAGTTCATGTATTGCTAAAGCCTGGCTTGGTGAATTTTGAGTGTTACTTTGCTAGGGTGTGAGGTGAGTGCAATTGTGCATCGTAGTCTATCTTATATTCACTTACCCAAATGCTGGTTAGCATCTTCTTATCTTTTTTCTTTCCTCTGCCCCAAGAACTGTTTCAAAACCCTGACACAACTATCTACTCCAGACCCTTAATTTAACCCATACTCTCAATACTGCTAACTCATAATTGGCTAAAGACTGCTGAATATGTCTATCCATAACTCCTCTGGGAGATTCCGCCCTCCTCATATCCATCCTCGACTGGACACTGGTAACATATCCTTACAATACTCATATCGTGGGGAGTCTTTATTCATTTCATATCTTAAACATCTTCACACAAGTGATCAAATCTGGAATTCGGACAAAGTCTTAGAATCTTTACTCACTGACCTTCCCTCCTACAACAGTAAATCTCCTATGAGGCCCTATCACCTAGAAAGTATGACTATTACAACCAGCTCCTTTTTGCATATTTAGAAATTCCCAAAACAGTTCATATGACCAATCCCTGGGCATAATCCCTAAACCCATGTGTAACCATACCTTCACTTTACTCTTTGCCACTGGAAAGGCTATATATAAAGGCTATATATAATATTTCTGGTCCTACAGGACAATCTTTAAGCTTTATAGGACGATTTCCCTCAGCATAGTCCTCCACTTCTCCCATCTTTGGGGCCACCTTAGCAGGGTCCCTGACCATTCTTGAACGAAAGATCAAACCCCCTCCCCGTCAACTCCTCTTCGCCATCGACTTCAG
>SJYO01028170.1:0-10000 GCA_006410555.1 Capra ibex
TACCTAATTTCTAGATTTACATTCTGGTCTTTGATATTTTGAGGATCTCCTCTTGTATCCGTTTTGTGAGAGGCTGTATTTAGTGTCGTCCTAGCAGATACTAGGTGGAGGGACTTAAGACCTTTATTTTCGTTTTTATTTGTTTACCCTAGATTAATTTTAATTTTCGAAGACATGTTGTTTCCTTTGATATTCATTCCACTTTTCTGTCGGAAGACTTACCCTCTTTTATTATCGTTTACTTCGTTGACTGTTTGTTGATTGGAGTTTTTATATGTTCGTTGAATACGTCGAGTTGAGGTCTTTTTATTTACTGGGTTATTTTTTACCCGGTTTCTTGATTTATCTGTAAAGAGGTTTCTTCTGTATACCTACCGATTGTTTGTGTACTACGAGTTGTAGTGAGTAATAGTCTCTTTACGTTTAGTTTTGGTGTTACTCCATGGTAAAGTGTGGTCAGTCTTACCGACACTAGGTTTTCACATGTTCGTTATTTACGACCTCTCCCACACCTCTTTTCCCTTGGGAGGATGTGACAGTCCTTATGTTTGATCATGTCGGTGATGCCTCTTGTCACACCTCTAAGGAAGTTTTTAACGTTTATCTTGATGGAATACTGGGTCGTTAGGGTGACGACCCGTATGTGTGGTTCCTTTGGTCTTAACTTTCTCTGTGTACATGGGGTTACAAGTAGCGTCGTGAAAAATATTATCGGTCCTGTACCTTTGTTGGATCTACAGGTAGTCGTCTACTTACCTATTCTGTCGACACCATGTATATGTGTTACCTCATAATGAGTCGGTAATTTTTCTTATGTAAACTTAGTCAAGATTACTCTACCTATTTTGACCTCGGTTAATATGTCTCACTTCATTGGGTCTTTCTTTTTGTGGTTATGTCATATGACTGTGTATATATCCCTTAAATCTTTCTGCCATTACTACTGGGACCTACTCTCTGTCGTTTTCTCCGTGTCTACATATCTTGTCTGAAAACCTGAGACTCCCTCTCCCTCTACCACCCTACTAAACCCTCTTACTGTAACTTTGTACATATGATAGTACATTCTTTGTTTCACGGTCAGACACAAGCTATGTCCTATGTCTTTACGAACCCCGACCACGTACCCCTACTAGGTCTCTCTACTATACCCCACCCTCCACCCTCCCCCTAAGTCCTAACCCTCGAACATATGTGGGCACCACCTAAGTACAGTTACATACCGTTTTGGTTATGTAATAACATTTCATTTTATTTCAAATTTTTTTTTTTGGAATTATAATAATAATTAATCCCTTTACTTTTATTATGGAATAGAGTCACAAAGTAGACCCACGAAAGTCATGAGACTCGTATAGTTACACAAATCCTCTTATACTGAGGTCCTTTATTCCTCTTTATTTCTGACAGAGGTCCTTTGATTCACTAATTCACTTATAAGATCTTCGAAGGTAGTAACTTGGCTAGACCTCTTTTCTTGTTTGTCATTGTTTAATGTCTGGACCTGTAACTTCCTCTCCATCCTAAATGACCTTTTTTCTTTCGACCATAAATGACTCGAAAAGAGTTACACTCCGTGACGCCCAACACAAAGTCTAAGTAACAGATTAAGTTTATAGTTTTGGGACTCTCTATCCGAAGTAACAAAGGAAAATTTTTTGTTTTGTTTCGTTGAAACCCTTTAACCGGTATAGAAAGGATTAACACTTTTCGAAGAAAAGAAAAACAATAGTCGGTCAAACAACGTAAAATCTCCCGACGAATCCTCGTTCCAGACTTGATACCTCTTCGTGAACCGGGGTCTTGACCCACCGGCCTACAGAGTCACCACCACTGTAATGACCAAATACCTTCGATTTCCCTTGATTCTTTCTTTTACGGTTTGTATCTAAGTTGACAGGGTCCTAGTCATTTACTCCTTTCGTAGGTGATTGATCACGTGTCACGGTCTACGAAATCATTCAAAGAATACGTTATCCCACGACCCTTTTTGTTTCCGATGTTACTCTAAAGTAAGGAATTTGTGGGGTTCGAACAAACGGTTAGTTCTGGACACGGGGAACAAAAAGGGAGAACTGACACTACGAAACGACAACAAATCAGTGGTTCAGCACAGACTGAGTAGGAGACAGGTACCCCAAAGGGTCCGTTCTTATGACCTCTTCCATCGGTAAAGGAAGAGATACCCTAGAAGGTCTGGGTCCTTAACTTAGACGACCTTCCACCTAAGGAATGGTGATTTGGTCACTACGATAGGGGGTTTATACTTGTACTACGTGGAGGATTAGGGAAGTACAAAGTTGAGTTTACAATGGGGAAACACTGAGAAAACAGCTTTAGACAAAAAGACAGGACTCTTAGCCTGAGATCGTGTGACGTACGTCGTTCTTACTTTCGATTATATGACGGTGGACCACGGAACGAGTTTGTAAAACACTCCGAAAGAGACCGAAGGGACGAGGTAGGTCACTAGAACCTAATTTAACACCCCTTCGGATTAGTGTTATCCTCGACGGTTCCGACTTGGTCAGTCATTTGAAGGGTCACGTCTTTAGTTCTCCCTCTCCTAAGTCCTTTTGACCGACAAACAAAAAAGAAAACGGACGGTGTACACTTTCACTAACTAAGGTTTACTGTTTATGTTGTGTTCTCTACTAATACCGAAGTCTCAATATCCGATGGAACATCTCTTTCAAACCTTAACAACGTGTTCTATCTAAAAAGAGATAATTTAGTTTAACGTAAATGACAAGACAGGAAAAAACATCATATCTTTATAGGACTCTTCACCGTCGTTCTCAGTTAATACTTTTATGATTATTTGTCATCATCGTTTATGTCATTCTTTGTACTGTCTGTCGACTATGAATACTATTATGTACTTTAGAGGAGACATTTGACAATTTGTTAGGAGTCCTTTTATAACTCGAAATAGAACATCTATCTGAGGAGACCTTAAAGTACGACACCGAAGGATCGGAGTTTCCAAAACGTGTAATCGTGTCGACCGACTCTCGGATACTGTCTCTTCCACAACGTGATTTAGACACTAATCACTAAACGTGCACACGAGTGTTAAGAATGACCTTGGGGAGTTTCAAGATAAGTAGGATGAAATCCTTCTGTCACTTAGTTTCACGAATTCTGGTATCTGAATTCAACATAAAGATCTATATCGTAAGTAATCAACACACTGTAACCCTAACACTGTCATTAAAAATACGAAGTTAAAGGAGTAGAGACGTGATACCAATAACTATCTTAAATAGTACGTGCCAAGAATATTCTTTACTTACTTCATTACTTACGGTTACGACTCGGGTCACGGGTCGTCTTTCTATGCCCGATGAATCTCTTTATTTTAACTCGAACTCTGTCAAAGTTATGGAACTGACCATAACGTCTCATTCACAGTCTCACCTCGGGAGGGAGATGGAATGAATCTCCTCTACGAGAAGGAGTAGGGTTCTTATTGAGATAGAATTGTGTCAAAACATAACAGAAATTTCACGCATAGCGATAAAATTTAACGGATTACAAAAAATTTGTCCTTCAACAAATTAAACAAGAGAAGGATGACGTAAAATCCGGGAAAAAAAAAAAAATTAAGAGAAGTCACAACGTAGGACGTAAGGACTTGTTACGTATCGTGAGTGTCCTCTGATAAATAGATAGATAGATATTTATTAATTCGTCCTGGAATACCCCGTCTGGTGGGGTAGACGGGGACGTTACAGGAGAGAGACGGAGAACACACATCTTTCTGAAATCGAGGATCCGTAAGGGGTTCAGGATTTCATATTTAAATTAGTCTCTTAACTCTTTTACGTCTTTCTTTTGTTAGTTCGTTCTGTTTTGTTATCAAAGTGAAGTCAAGTCAGTGTGTCAGTACAGGTTGGGAAACTCTGGGATACCTGACGTCCGAAGGGACAGGTAGTGGTTGAGGGTCTCGAACGAGTTTGAGTACAGGTATTCAACCATTACGGAACGTTGGTAGAGTAGCAGACAGTAGGGGAAGAGAAGGACGGAAATTAGAAAGGGTCGTAGTCTCACAAAAGGTTACTCAGTCAAGAAACGTAGTCCACCGGTTTCATAACCTCGAAGTCGAAGTCGTAGTCAGGAAGGTTAGTCGGGATGACCAAACTAGAGGAACATCACGTTCCCTGAGAGCACTTAGAAGAGGTTATCGAATCGGTAATTTGTTTCAGCTCCTGGAAGTCAAAGGGGGGTTCCTGACACACATTGTAAGACTCGGTACAAGAAACTCGACAAAACGTATTAGACTTTGGGGGTGGTTCACCCTCTTAAATGGACATACACGAGTGTCCGTGATCTGGAGTCTGACACACACAATCAGTGAGTCAGCACAGGTTGAGAAACACTTGAGGACTCGACATCGACGGTCCCAGGTGACAGGTACCTTAAGAGGTCCGTTCTTATGACCTCACCCAACGGTAAAGGAAGAGGTCCCCTAAAAGAAAGAGGTCCCTAGTTTGGACCCCGAGAACTTAACGTTCACCTACGAAATGACAGAGTCGATGAGATCTTCGTGGTCTGGAGTCTGACCAACCTTTGTTTTCCAACTAACACGACTGAGGACTAATTGAGTGGTCGTTACTTAGTCTTCTTACAGGTGTTCGAATAACACTTGGGATATTGAAGGAAGGGAGTGGAATAGAAATTTTGTAAAAGTTTTTTTTTTAAAGGGGTGTCGGTAGACCCTTAAGATCCTAAAACTCAGGACCGACGTACCTGCTGAACGAACCACGGGACACTATTCGTGACGTAAAACGAGGTGACGTTGGGTGTATTCGTTTACCCGGGTCCTTAACAAGTCATCATATATAACAACAAATCGACAATTTAGTACAGACTGAAAAAACACTGGGTCACCTGACATCGAACGGTCCGAGACGATAGTTGTCCTAAAGGATCCGTTCTTATGACCTCACCCAACGGTAAAGGAAGAGGTGCCATAGAGGGACTGAGTCACTAGCTAGAGTACAGAGGACGAAACGTCCACCTAAGAAATGGTCATGACTTCGCTGAATCGTCGTCGTCGTCACGTTTTCTATTTTCATAAAGATCTCAAGTGTGATGAGTTTGAGATTTTATTTTCTAATTCAACCTGAGTAAAACTAAACAAATAGAACTTAACAGTTGTAAAAATGGAATGTTCGGTGAAGTCCGTCTAAAGAAATTAAATAGATCACCATTTAACCCAACCGGAGATAAAGTCTATTAATGCTATCGAAATCTACAGTCCTAAGACGGTATAATCAACTTCCTTACGAAGGACGACAACCTCCGGATGTGAAGGACCAAACCTGTGTCTGGGAGGTTAGACACCCATTTAAATAGTTCCTTAATCATCAGAGTAGTCTTTATTCGAGGTATCGTTTACTCAAAGGACTTACCACACCAGTACAGGAGTGTTAGGATAGGAGTTCACCCGACTAACGACACTAGACCTCTTTTCTTTTTCCTTTAGCTAAACATCACTGAAGACACACAGTCCCGAAGTGTCCACTACGATCTACCATTTCTTGACCGGACGGTTACGTCCTCTGTATTCTCTACACCCAAGTTAGGGTCCCAGTTCCAAATCTACACTCAAGCTAGGTACCTTCTCACGTACCATTGGGTGAGAACATAAGAACGGGCCTTTTAGGGTAAATGTCGTCTCGGAAGTCAGTTACCCAACGTTTCTCAGTCTGCGTTGACTCGTTGATTGTAATGTAATGTGACGACAATCAGATCGTAGGGGAGGGGTTTGTATGTAAATATGAAGATTTATCCTCTGTAATTACTCTGAAAAGTCTATAAGGAAATAAGTGGTATTGACGTAGAGAAAAGAATCCTTCCATTCAGTCCTCAATCGATAACTCTGGAAGGTTAGGACAAAAAGAAAAGTCTTGTACTGAATTCAAAGTCATAAGTACTCGAAGAGATCACCGTGTTTGTTACTACTTATATGGACGTTACTCTCTCTGGACCCAAACTGGAGACTCAACCCTTCTAGGGGACCTCCTCCCGTACCGTTCGGAGAGGTCATAAGAACGGAGCTCTTAGGGGTACCTGTCTCTTCGGACCGTCCGATGTCAGGTACCCCAGCTTTTCTCAGTCTGTGCTGACTCGCTCACTCGTGTGTCCGCCTTCCGTGACGAGACAGAAATCGTGGATGGGGTATGACAAATCCACTCTCCTCTCCTCCACCAATCTATCGTAGTGACTCAGTTACCTGTGCTTATACTCGTTTGAGGCCCCGTATCACCTCCTGTCTCCTGTGATCACACGAACCCCAGTGTTTGTCAGCTGAATCGCTGACTTGTTGTTGGTACGACAAAGGAAACGAATAAAGCCAACAAGTGACCTTTCTTCCAAAACGTCAGTTAGACGTCATGGTCCAAGGTTCTTCATCTAAGTCTAAGACTTGTCAGTATTAATTACGATGGAACATATTATTTAAAAGGACCTACGTAAAATAAAAAGGTTGATGTATAACTCGAGTCTCCATTACAATGAAAATATTAAAAATTTCCGGGATCCCTTTAACACCCGGGGTTTAGTGACAAATTTATTTATACACGTACAACTTAATTTGATTGTAAGAAGGACCTGACATTGTCTATTCTGTCTTGTTTTAAGAATAAATAAAAATTCGTTGAGATGTCCCTCCGGACCACATGACGCTAAGTACCACAGCGTTTCTCAGCCTGTGGTGACTCGCTGACTTGACTTGACTCGACTAACTCCATATTCACTGTAAGGGATTATAAGTAGGTAAAACTTAAAGGTCAAATTATTAAAAACATTTAATAGGAATTAAGGGTTAATATCAACAAGAAATAAAGGTGTGAACCTGGGTGCCGTTGGTGACTGGTGTAAATATTGAAATATTCAAGGAAAGTACTTATAAAGTGTATGTACTTTAGTAAGTTATGCATTAGAACCCAAACCGATAATAAGGACTTGTATTAAATTTTTTAATAAATAGAACATCGTATGTAATCATAAAATGAGTATAAATAACTACTTATCGTTAAGTGACCGTTTACTTAATGTAAAGCAAATAGGTAAGTGGTCTACAACGTGTAAAAGCACGATAATCCTTCTTGTCGTGTTTCATCCAAGGGTCATAAAAATCTTATATGGAAGTGATTGTGAATGTGTAAATGACTTATAGTGTTTACATCTATCACACCGTCTAAGGTTTATGTTATCTGATAAATCGGTCTATCTACACGCAACACTAAGAATGATATGGTGGATGGTATACACACCAGAGTTCAATCAATGAACTCGAGAAAGTCGAAATCAAAAGAACAAACATTCAACCTTTATTATAGAGATAACGTATTGAAAAGATAATCTTACCACACGTATTTCTATTAAATTGTGTGTCGTAAACACGTGTAAATATTTAACCCTAAACTTTCAAATATTTAAAATAACTTTAAAATACATTTTCTAAGGATTGGTTTCACACAAAGGACGGTCCAAACGTTAGGGTTAGAGAAAGTCCAACTTATTGTCGTCGGCTAGTATTCCGTTGGGTTAAGACTTTCCAACAGCCGAGAGAAACGTAACACTCGAGTACTCTCTCTAGGAGTTACAAAGACTTCAACCAGAGTTCCTTCGTCTCAAACTAGGGAGGAACTTGGTGTCCTTTGAATAAGTTCCCGTCTTTACCACATAAAGATCGGGTACATACACAAGAAGAGAGACTAACCGACTCGTTGTTCTATGTCTTAGGAATAATGGACTTCGTCTTGCAAGGGGTCTAGATCCGACCTCTTGAAAGGTACGACTCCTATGAACTAGTCTTATTTACCTCTCCTCGTGAAAAGATTGGAGTAATGACTAGGACTCCGAAGTAGAACCAATATTCAGGTCCTCGTCGACTTCTGTAAGACTCGTCAGAGCCCACCACTACCCCTTCCACCCCCTACGTCAGTCCGTGAAGGTCCAACATTATAAACCCTTTCACTTCTGTTACTTATGAGACATCTATTTAATAAAAGATAAAGACTGGAACAAAAAGACTTGTCCTCACTTGTCGGAGAACTGACACCTTGTCACAGGAGGAAGCGATACAAGTCCTTCCTCTCTCGGGGTTAAAGTGGACGTCAAGGGGAAAGTCGAGAAAGATACGTAATGTGACCCCTGGACGTTTTTCGGGGTTCTTCGACAAACATCACTCACATTTACGCCTACTTTTTCTCTTTCTTACTCACTCTCAGTGAGACTTATGATTCCTCCCGATGTCGAGGGACATATAGTCTCCTGACTTCTGAGTCGGTGTGTGGAGACACGGAGGTGTGTCACGACGATTCGGGGGACGTCGGGTATGGGTTTCGGTACGGATGACGACGAGACCCTGGTCACGACTCCTTCTCGGTACACACCCAACATTTTCCCTTTCAGTTACTTGATGTCACAAAAGTCATTAGTCCCCCTTCACTTTGGCATCTAATTGTCCATAAGGTCAGTAACATCAAGGGAGTTGATTGATCTGACATGACTTGTAGTGATTGGAACTGAGGGTGGTCATATAACCGGTATAGTGACTCAGTCTAGAGGTCGGAGAAAAGGGTACTAAATTTTACGTGATTTACTAATGAGTTTCTATAGTTTGTTTTATTACACCAAGTTGATCCAGTTGTAAATTTGAGGTGACAACGATGTAGGATTCTCGATCTGAAAGATACCACAAAGAAGTATAAGTACGTACTCTGTACCTGTGTACGGAAGAAGAGTGTGTGGACCGTTCTTTAGACGTACAAAATACGGTCTTGTCAGTCAATACGGAGTAATTGAGTAACCTCTCTAAAACTGAAACCAAATCAAGTTGGAAGAGTGACGTACCGATAAACATAAAGTAAAGAAGAGTATACTTCGATAAACGTAAAAATTTTGGGTGAAAACTATAGACTTTCCTCGTAACTATCCCTTCAGGTGGTGACAGAGGACTCTTTGTACATACACCCAGTTCTTCGTTGTCAATCTTAGTCTGTACCTTGGTGTCTGACCGAGTTTTAACTCTTTCCTCGTACAGTTCCGACATATAACAGTGGGACGAATAAATTGAGATACGTCTCATGGAGAACATTTTGGGACCCGACCTACTTAGTGTTCGACCTTAGTTCTGACGACCCTCTTTATAGTTATTGGAGTCTATGCGTCTACTGCGGTGAGAATCCCATCTTTCGGTTCTCCTTGGTTTCTTGGAACACTATGCTCACTTTCTCCTCTCACTTTTTCGACCTAATTTTGACTTTTAAGTTTTTTGATTTTAGTACTGTAAACCAGGGTCGTGAAGTACCGTTTATCCACTCCCCTTTCACCTTCGTTACCTTCTAAAATATAATATCCGGACGTTTTAGTGACGTACCACTGACGTCGGTACTTTAATTTCCTACGAACGAGGAACCTTTTTTCGATAATGTTTGGAGTCAAGTTAAGTCAAGTCAACGAGTCAGTACAGACTGAGAAACGTTGGGGTACTTAGCGTCGTGTGGTCCGGAGGGACAGGTAGTGGTAGAGGGCCTCAAGTGGGTTTGAGTTCAGGTAGCGCAGCCACTACGGTAGGTCGGTAGAGTAGGAGACAGTAGGGGAAGAGGAGGACAAGGGTTAGGGAGGGTCGTAGTCTCAGAAAAGGTCACTCAGTTGAGAAGTGTACTCCACCGGTATCATAACCTCAAAGTCGAAATCGTAGTCAGGCAGCTTTCTTGTGAGTCCCGACTAGAGGAAATCTTACCTGACCAACCTAGAGGAACGTCAGGTTCCCTGAGAGTTCTCAGAAGAGGTTGTCAGATAATTTTTCGTCTCTATAGTGAAACGACTGTTTCTAGGTATATCAGTTTTGATAGTAAAAGGGTCATCAGTGCATACCTACACTCAAACTGGTGTTTCAGACTCGTAACTTTTTAACTACAAAAACTCAACACCACGACCTCTTCTGAGAACTCTCAGGAACCTGTCGTACCTCTAGTTTTGG
>SJYO01028195.1:14617-88247 GCA_006410555.1 Capra ibex
AGGAGAAGTGAAAGACGGTATTCCCACCACAGTAGACGTATAGACTCCACTGACTATAAAGAGGGCCGTTAGAACTAAGGTCGAACACGAAGAAGGTCAGGTCGCAAAGAGTACTGCATAAGACGTATATTCGATTTATTCGTCCCACTGTTATATGTCGGAACTGCGTGAGGAAAAGGATAAACCTTGATCAGACAACAAGGTACAGGTCAAGATTGACAACGAAGGACTGGACGTATGTCTAAAGAGTTCTCCGTCCAATCCACCAGACCATAAGGGCAGAGAGAGTCTTAAAAGGTGTCAAATAACACTAGGTGTGTCAGTTTCCGAAACCGTATCAGTTATTTCGTCTTTATCTATAAAAAGACCTTGAGAGAACGAAAAAGGTACTAGGAATTTTTTGATTTTTATCTTGATTTTACACTGGGTCGTTAGGGTGATGACCCTTCAATGGGTTTCTTTTGGTAAAAAGTTTTTCTGTGTACAAGTAACGTCGTGGTAAATGTTATTGGTCCTATACCTTTGTTGGATTTATAGGTAGTTGTCTATTTACCTATTTCTTGTTCACCATGTATATATGTTACCTTGTAATGAGTCAGTATTTTTCCTTGCTCAACACCTACCTGGATCTCTGAAAATATGTCTCACTTAATTCAGTTTTTTTCTTTTGGTTTATAGTATATAATTACGTATATAACCTTAATCTTTCTTAACGGTATCTACTAGAATAAATATTTCGTCTTTATCACTGTGTCTATATCTCTTGTTTATGTAATGTATGTATCCAGAGTTCCCCCTTTCCTCCTGTCCTACTTAACCCTCCAACCCTGTCTGTATATGTATGCTACATATTTTATCTATTGTTTACTCTCGGATGACATATCGTGTCCTTTGACATGCGTCACGAGACACCATTGGATTTACCCTTCCTTTAGGTTTTTTCTCTCCTATATACATAAACATATCGACTAAGTGAAACGACATGTCATCATTGATTTTGTCATAATACTTTGTTTATATGAATTATTTTTGAATTTTTTAAGGTCAAATCGAGTTATGTGGTGTTCCACCGTATCCACTCCTATGAGACACACACAAATACAAAGTACCATTACTCTTATTTTTACATGGTTCGACCATTTTTAAATAAAAACTTACACTGTATATTTTTACTCTCAATCAATACTGTAATTTCCCACTAAGGAAAGAGAGAGACACACGTACGAGTCAGTACAGGTTGAAAAACACTGGTGTACCTTACATCAGGGGGTCCGAAGAGACAGGTAGTAGGATTGATTACTATAGTATTTTACTTTATTTCTTTAGAGTTAACCATAGTGTTTTCATCTGTTTTTTTTGAAGTTTTCTTCTTCAATACCCATGTATATTTATTCACTGTCCTTATTCAGTTTTAAAAGTGGGAATACATATACGATCATCTTAACACACATTTGTGTGTAGTTCTGAATAGGTGGTCTTACAAGTGTCGTGGTGATAAGTATTTTCATTTTTTGACCTTTGGTAGGACTACAGGAAAGTGTCAGTGTACCATTTATTTTTCACTGTGTAAGTATGTTATTATTTTTGTTATAGTACCACTATGTGTTGTTATACCCATTTAGAGTGTAAAAATTCAAAACTTTGTTCGGTTTATGTTTTCTTATACATATTATACTAAGGTATATGTCTTTCTATTTATGGACGGTTTACTTAAACATTATAGTGTTCAGACTCATTACTGATCACATTTGACAATCCTTCATCTCTCTAATTACTATTCTTCATCGATTCTCATACTCTCTAACAAGACCTTATACCTGTCACAAGATTATGAGGTAGACCCGTACGAATACACCAGTTAAACCCTATGAAGTAATTTGATATTTATGACCATCTGAGATTAGAGTACTAGAAGGCATACCAAACTCTGCAGTAACCAGTCACCTTCTTCCTTGTTTCTCTGGTCCTCTCTTCTGGTTTCGTCAGAAACAAGGTACGGTCCTCCTGACAGTTCAATTAGACACAACAAGGATTAATCCCATTTCAGTGTCCGTGTACAAAATACCAATAACCCGAGTTTAGAAAGTATCAGTGTATTTGTCTTTCGTCTCTTAGAGTCTGGAAGATACCTTTTGGGGGACTCTTGGACAAACAAAAGGACTCGATTTTTCGGACTTGTACCAGCCAGACTCTGTCTAAACTCCCATGTCAACCTGTCCTAATCTCCGTCTTAACATCAAGAAATCCTATTCTCAGTCCGGTGACCGTTTACCTCTAAAAGTCTCTGATCTTCCATTTAAATCCGAATAATAATTTACTGAACGGGGACATTTTTTCCTCTCGTATTAAGAAACAAATTAAAGGACCTCTTACCGTAACTTTGTACATATGATAGTACATTCTTAGCTTAGCGGTGAGATACAGACTACGTCCTATGTCATACGAACCCCGACCACGTGCCCCTACTAGGTCTCCCTACAATACCACTCCCTCCACCCTCCCCCCAAGTACGAACCCTAACGTACATGTGGGTACCACCTAAGTACAGTTACATACCGTTTTGGTTATGTCATAACATTTCATTTTATTTCATTTTTATTTTTAAATTAATTTTTTTAAAGGACAACAGATTCTTTTTGTGTCTATTTCAACACACCTGTAGATACACTATCCTTTTATTGAACATAAGTCTATTGCACATAAATCTCTAGACACTGTGGGGAATTGAGTTTCAAGGAAAGATAATGTGGAGTCCAAGATTTCTCCTTCTGACACCTTTTATCCGGAGAGTCGGTATAAATCGTCTTTAAGTCATCTTCCCTCTCTCAACTACTGTGTCTACAATATTTTCAAGTCTATAAACAAGTAAAAAGATTAGATATAACTAGAGATCGAACAATTTAAAGTACTTATGATAATCAAGGTTGAACGACTCTAACAGTCCTTCGAAACTCGATAAGTTTGAGTTCTACAGAAGAGAGTCTTTATCCTTAAAAAACCTGAGAAAACAGGATTCCTTTAACGTGTACATATACACCAAACCCACACATATATTTTTTCTTTCTCCAGTTATGTAACAGGGTAAAATTCTGAACGTATGTCGATGGTTCTTGTTCTACCATAATTACTTCTGTCTATAATTCAGGTACCTTTACCTTCTCATGTCTCCTAGATCTTTATGTGAGTATACATATACGATGTCGTTAAACGTTTTTTCTCACCTTTTAGATACGTTGTTTACCACGACCCTGTTAACCTATAGGTACAACTTTTTTAGACTAGTAACTGGGACGAAATATGGTGTGGGTTTTGACGAGTAGTGTGGTGTGGGTTTTATTGAGTTTTATCTGGTTTTGAATTTACACTTTTAATTGGATAATTTGAAGACTCACTTTCTTCTCACTTTTTATAATTATAAGTACCGGAACGTCATCCGTTTTGAAAGAATCCTGTGATTTTAGTACTCGGTATTTTTTTGACTAGTTGATCTCTTAGTTTTACTTTTTAAACCGAGAGAGACTTTTAATGTAATTCAGTTAATTTCCAGATTGATTTCTTTCCTTCTTCTATAAAAGTTACTTATATAGCCTGTTTTTTGACCATAGGTTTAATATATTTCTGAGAATGTCAAGTTATTATACATTCTCTTACATCATTCTTATCCCGTTTCACAAACTCATCGACTAAAGTAATTTCTTCTACAACTCACCACTCATTCACGTACTTTTCTACCAGTTGCAGTAATCAGTAATCCCTTTAAGTTTAATTTTGACGTTACTGTTTTCCGTTGTTTGAGTAATCTTTCCGATGTTAATTCTTCTGACTGTTATAGTTCACAGTCTCTCCTATATCTCGTCGATCTTGTCGGAGTGATAACCATCATTGGTAAAGTCTTTGAACAATCCGTGAACACTTTGTACGTGTGTGGTACACTGAGTCTGTAAAGTGAAGATCTATAGATAGGTTCTCTTAATTTTAAAAACAGGTGTGTTACTAAGCACATATCTACAGGATCATCTAAAAACGTATTATCAATTTTTGACTTTTATGAGTTTTAACAGGTATTTATCTATCTATAACCCAACCGGTTTTTTCTAGAAAACCCAAAAACACATTGTACGGGACTTACTTGAAGGACCGGTTAGATTATCGATTCGCTTTATACGATATGTTATTTTATGACGAATTATTATCTTTACCTATTGATGAGTATGTTCGTTGTTGCACCAACTTAAATTTTAAATAATACGACGGACTTTCTTTCGTTGTTACTTTCTTACGAATAACATAATAAGGTAAACATATTTTACGTTTGATTAAATATCATTCGGTTTCGTATAGACCAACGGGTCCTGACCTCGTCTCCCTCCTTATCTGACGTTTCCCCGGGACATTTAAAACCCCCTAGTACTTTTGTAAAAGACAGAACTAGTACCCTTACCAAAGTTCCCAAATCACCAGAGTTGAACCGTTTTAAGTAGTTTTATAAATGGAATTTACCTACGCAAACAAACACGTATCCAGTAAAGAGTTATTTTAACTGTATTTTATTCTTATATTAAAATTTGATCCTATCTCCTTCGGTGTACAAAGGTAGAAGACACTCTGGAAAGTTCACGTTCTTGTGTCCGAGTAAATACACCCTCATGTACGAATGTGAATCTGTACTGAAGGTACTCTGCTAAAATACGGATATCAGATTAAACGAAAATCTGATCACTCCGAAGACCCTCGTAACATTTTGGTGTTTTGTTCTCTTCTAGAAAAGGAAAAGGAACCAAAAATATAAAAACAGAAGTACATGGATTGCTAATCATCGTTTACGGGATCGATGTCAACTTTGGACTTCGTAACAGAACTCCTGTCTTTCTTTGACTTGACCCTGGACTTGGTCCTCGTCGATTCACACATCTCCTACAAAAACCTATTGACTCCTCTGCCTTCTTTTTTCAACTTAGGGACCCCCGGGTTCCCTTACACTTTGGTCGAACCCTTGTCGGATCCCGTCTCAACATGAAGAATGGTCGTTCACTCTGGGAACTCCACCTTGTATTCACGTAGGGTCGAACGTGGGTCATTGAACAAATTTGGAGAGAGACGGAAAACAAAAGAGTCGCGTAGGTAAGATAACGGTAGAAGGGTCACAGAGTCCGGGGTTCTCAGATCAAACTAAGAAGAAGTAAGAGAAGAAGTGAAGGGTGTTAGTTTACTGAGTAGAAGTATTCAAATGTATATTAAATGTGAATGACCAGATGAGGATTCACGGTCCGTGAAAAACTCTGTTACCCCGATTTCTCTATTTATACTTTTTCCGACTCATCCAGGAAACTTGGTTGTCAGGTCTTCGTAACTCTCCCCAGATACTTACGTCCTTTATAATGTAGTTTCTCTCGTAATCAACTCCGAGAAAAGTGTAAACCACTGCAGGGAAAGGTAAAGATGTGTCACATCTTCGATACACCAGTCTAGAAGGAGTAGAAGTTTATAACAGTGGAAGTTTAATTCTGAGATAATAGGTAAGAACACAAGAAGGGAGACCAGGGATTCCTTCTCCGTAGGGATTGGAGAAACGTTATGATTGAGACAGGAGATTTAGGACGACGATGAGTGGAGGGAACCCGAAAAAGAAAGAGAAAAAGAATAAGAACCCACAGTTTATAGAACTTATAAAATGAAAACACCAACGAAGTGAAACCTATTCTTTTGTGTGTAGAAGGGTAAAACAAATTTATATCTCACCTAGAACGGAGGACGTATTCGAAAAGAAATATAAAGGAAATAACGGTCTAAAGAGATTTTCCTTAAAGTTTGAATCGTGAAGACCGAGTCATTTACAAACAACTACTTTGTTTATCGACTTACGTAGGATAGGTGAATAATAATAAATCAAAGTGAAGACGGGAGTGGAAAAAGATCTTTTTCAAGAGATCTTCGGACTATAAGTGTAAGATTAATAGGTCAGGTCCCTCGGAAAGGCCGAAAGATAGGACAATTTGGACCCTCGAGGAGAAACAACTGGTAGAGAGGAGGGAACATGGGTAGTACTATTACATGGAAACTCACTTACTCTAGTATGTTCATGACGACTAACCTTCAAACCTTTTATAAAAAATTTACAGTCGTAAATAGAGTGTGTATAAATAACTCCCGAAAGTCGTACGACCCTTTACAAAATCCATGATCACAACTGATTACTTATTCCGTCCAATCGAGGGACGGAGACGTCACAAATGGAGATGGACTCCCTTCGTCTGGTATTTGAAGTTTTATAAACTTCTTCCTTTTATTAAAGTCCAATTCACAATCGTTTCTTTGTTAGTCTATTAACCTACCTCTCATTGGACTCTGACGAAAACTAGTACATCAATCTTATACACAAGTCTCAGACGACGATTAGCACTCGACGAAATCCGAGAAATACGTCACAGATCGGAAAAGGTCAAAGATCGTCTATAGAACTAGGTGGTTACTGTGGTGACCCATAAATAGATTTCCTTTTCTTTTGTGATTAAACTTTTCTAGGAGGGGTAGGGACTGGTCCAAGTAAGGTCGTAATAAATGTTGGTGGTTTAACCTTTCGTTGTATTTACAAGTAACTAACTACCTACCTATTTCTTTCAACCAGGTAAAGATTACCTTATAATAAGTCGTTTTTTTTTTTTTTTTTTTCTCTCTCTCTCTTTCTCTTTATTTAGGACGGTAGACACTGTTGTACCAAACGGAACTCCCGAAATACAATTCATTTTACAGTCTGTTTCTATTTATGGTATACTAGAGTGAATGTATACCTTCGATTCTATTTTGTATTGTATTGGTTTGTGCTCGATTTACTATGTCTCTTGTCTACCCACCAACGGTCTCCCACCCCCTCTTCCTGCCTTTTACCCAAATCCTCCTTTTTTCCGACTGTAAAGGTTAATATTTCCTCACTCACGACCCCTACAATACACGTCGTACTACTGACATCAACTATCATGTGATAACACTGAACTATCAAAGATTCTTCTGGAATTTAAAAAAGTAGTATTCCTTTTCATTTCATATTGACACACCACTACCTAAAATGATCCGAACGACACCCAATAGTAAAACGTTATATATGTGTATACGTCAGTACAACGTGTCGAATTGACTATAATATATACTTAATATAGAGTTATTTTCTCTTTTTTCATTGTTTTACAATCGAACGAAGAATTTGAGATGGAGGATGACATCTAAAATGAGAAAGACATCGAGGAGGTACCTGAACCTAAGTACCACAACTTACCGAATAGGTCAATCTTTGAATAAAACTTAAGGATTGAGACCGGAAAACCCCCGTATAAGGTAAAACTACCCGTTTACCACTACACCCGTGGAAAATAAAGAACGTTCGGTAAAAAAGGATGAAGAAGTGGATTTGATACAGGGACAATCAATGGATGATTTACGGCCCGTAATCAAACACGATAAACTGACGAGACATATTCTTCGAGAGTTTAGACATATAGAAAGGAACATACCAGGTGGAAAGTGTCACGTAGGACTTTGAGTATCGATTCAGTAATTGAACAAATGTTTTGAGTTTTTAGGAGTAACCAAATACTATACTAGTTTAATGAACAGGGATCGTAAGTTAGGGGGAGTGTTAGACCGTTGTTAGTTGGGTCAGTGGGGAAAAGAAGAAACTTTACACTTTACTTCAACGAGTTAACACAGGTTGAGAAACACTGAGGTCCCCGACATCGGAAGGTCCGAGGAGACAGGTACCCTAATAGGTCCGTTCTCATGACCTCACCCAACGATAAAGGAAGAGGTTTCCTAGAAGGGCTGGATTCGTAACTTGGGGCCAGAGGTCGTAACATCCGTCTACGAAATGGCAGACTCGGAAGACAATATTATAATGAAGAGAGAATACTAAACCAATAGACCGACGTTTCGTCAACCGTAGAATCGAGGGGGTGACCCCTAGTTTGGAGTTTTTCACTTCAGAATTGGTGACCTCACGGTCCCTTCAGGGTTGGATTAAGAAAAATGTTGGTGAGAAAAAGGAAAAGACTTGAAAATCAAGTGAAAGAAGGGAATTTTCGACATGAGACAGTAGAACGGAGTTAGAGTATCAAAAAAAATGGGACATACAACTCCGCGTCGTCTTATACGGTGGAGGTTTAGACGGTGAAACTGTACACCTAACAAGACTTGTCTTCCGTAAATTCTGGGTCGTCTGAGTCCTTTTCTAAAAAATGGAGAGGAACTTGACGGACTTTCTTAATATATCTCCCGAACATGGTCTTTCAGAATCTCTTCCTTTACCGTTGGGTGAAGTCATAAGAACGGACCTCTTGAGGTACCTGTCTCCTCGGACCACCCCATCGTTTCTCACCTCACTGACTCTCTGATTGTGACATGGTCTTTCTCGATAATGGTCTCTGTCGAAAAAATAGTCTTTCTGTATAAACGTGCCGTAGCATTTGTAAACGAATTGTTAGTAAACGAGAAGGGTAGATTGACAGGGGGAGGAGAAACTTCGGCGTCTGGGGATGACGGAGGAGGAATGGAACTCTATCATATATACGGAGTTAACGGTCTGGTAGAAACTCAGAACCACCCCTAAGACATTCATACATTAATTTCAATTGCAACTCCCCCCAAGTACAAACCCTTACGTACATTCTTAATTTCTAAAATTTTAAATTTTTTAATTTTTTTTTAATTTTTTTATTTTTTTAATTTTTTTTTATTTCAATTGCAACAGGACAATTAGACAAAATATAGTTAAGTTTATAATCTAGTCGTTTTATAATATCATCTACTCGTAAAGGGTCCTAGGATATGACGATTGGGTTAAACGGAATAAACACTTTGGAAGGAAATAAGAAGGTCCAGGTCAATCAAGGGGAGAAGGGACATAAATGGTATCGTGGAGAATGAATGTACTCAGTGTTATTTCATTTGAAAAGTACTCAGGAAACGAGAACCTTTCGTCACCACCAATTTTCTTTAGGTACGTTGGAAAACACAAGACTCTTAATTGAATGACGTTTCTCGGGGGCAAAACGTATACTGAAACCATCCTGAGTAAATACACAAGGGGATAATGAATATTCCTCCGGTCTGTGTCTGGGTTCAAAATTTTTAATTGACGAAAAGAAAGAAAGAAATAACAATATGTCGTCAAGAAAGAACCGATGAACAAAATTTATACTTTAATCTGTTTCTGGGAAATTTAAGGTAAGAAACGGAGTACTTTGAAAGTGACTCGACAAACAGGGGGACTAGTTAACCACAAACTTTGATTTGTAATTAATTTGAAGAGAAGGAAAATCGGGGGAATTCCAACTGGGTAGGAGCAAGACTAGGTCGTATGTTACTAGGGAGGATTCTTAGTTTTATAAAGGAAAACATGTGTGGGAGATAAGACACAAGTAAGATCGGACAACTGGGAAGGGATGTTTTCTTTTAACGACAGATGGAAAGGAAACTCTACGAACGTCAAGACAAATTTAACAAAAGAGTTAATGTTATCAGAGAAAGGGAACTAACGTTATTAGGAAAGTTTACTTCAGAGAAAAATACAGTCACATCTAAATAAAAATAAACTGTTATCTTCAATGGTTTAACAAACAGAGAAAATAATTACATGAGGGAAAGAGAGTCTAAACCTCGACAAATAACCTTGTTACTCTTACAATCTAAGTATAAACACAAGAGCAGCACGGAATTAGACGGAACTAGAGACTGACAGGGATAAGGGCAAAAAAAAAAAAAAAAAAAAAAAAATCAAAGACTCATATAACAACATAGAGAGACAGATGGGTTAAGAGATGAAAAGGAAGTGAATGGACGGAGGAACTCCGGTTCGAGGACAGAAGTCAAACGAGGTCTCTCTACTCACTCTTTCGTCTCGTCCAAGGAAGGGACTCAGACCGTCAATATAGAGGTCGGATCTGGAGTCGAGGAAGACACCATTTTGCCGTTCGTCCTTCACTTTTTAACCAAAATGAAACCCAAAAAAAAAAAATTAGAGAAAATTTTTTAGTCGACTAAATTTCCTTAGGATGAGTAAATAAATAAATAAGTAAGTGAGTAAGTAAATATTCACACTAAATATAAATAAATATATTAATACTAATCTATTAACACTAAATATTAACACAAACGTACCACTAAGGACCCACAATTCCAATAACGTTTACCTTCTGATTACACCTGCCCTCGCCACACACACGTGTAAATAAATACCACCGGACCCTACTCGTGGTCTATTTCTTGTACCCTCTTCGTCCTATCCCTTTCTTAAAGTCTTTTCTCTGTTCCCGTGGAATCTTACAGAAGGAGTCCCTTGAACGAAATTGACGAAATGACAAGATCGACACACTAACTAAACTTTTAATGGTTTCAAAGTTTTAACATAATCGACTACACCTACGAAGTTGTGATTGTACTCGATTTAAGAATTTTCGTATAACACACAAATATCACTCTTTCTCTTAAAATGACAAAAGATTGCTGACTCACTGACTTGACTTGACTTGACTTAAAATATAATCTCGAAAACATCATCAAATCAATGATTCAACACAGACTGAAAACGTGTTGGTACCTGACATCGGACGGTCCGAGGAGACAGCCACCCTAAGAGGTCCGTTCTTATGACATCACCCAACGGTAAAGGAAGCGGTCCCCTAGAAGGGTGGACCTTAACTTGGGTCCAGAGGACGTAACGTCTACCTAAGAAACTGACTCGATGTTCCCTTCGTCTCGAAAACTCATTACAATTTTTAGACAGAAGGGAATGTGTAGAGTACATTTCGTAAAACAAAGTATCTAATAATAGAATGGGGTACTAAATTAACTAATATTAAAACGAACATCTGTCATGGCGGACGAGGTAACAAGGAGACAAAGTTCGACACATACAGACGTGTACAGAAGAACCTCCTCTTGGAGTACGAGTGAAAGGGGTCCTGGAGATCTCTACGATGGGTGCAGTAGAGAATAAGGGGAAAGGTGAGGGCCACGGGGACAGGCAGAGGGGATGTGCCCGGACCTGACTCGACAGACACGACGAGAGTCTCGGGACTGAGGTGGACGCTACGGAGCAGTGGCACACACGTGACATCGACGACGGACAGACGGAGTAAAGAGGGTAGGGGGTCGGAGTTTGTGGGGTGGAGGGAAACAAGGAGGTCCAACACCCCCTAGACAGAATAAGTAGAAACATAAGGTTTCCATCACGTACTTGGCATACTTGTCTTATAGTACTAACTTATTCTTTTACCAACCAGACAAACTCGGACACAGAAGTCATTAAGCACTCTGATAATTGTCCATAAAGTCACTCACTGTACTTTGTGTGTCTTCCATATTCTTCCCGACCTCACCATGGGAAGGTTAGAGTGAAGGGAAAAGGATGAAAATCTTATCCTTACCTTCACAAAAGATCATCCGGTCTCACATTTACAGTCGGTACTCAAACTCAGGTCCTAGGTCGTCAAGGATCGATATGAACGAATACTCACACCTCTCCCCCTGGATTCATTACTGCTCGTCAGCTCCTCACCTTACTTAAACACAGTCATCGTGGTAGGTGAGCGTCTTATAATTACTCCTATTTTACTCCATCCAATTAGAGTGGGTCACGAACCGGACTTCATCTGCAAGTGCATACTTAAGAAAAGGGGTCGTGTGTTAAACAAACTACTAGTTTAGACAGTCTCGTCCTTTATAGTTACCTCCGCAGAAATCGTCGTCTCAGGGGAGGCGACGAGTCGGACGTGGAGACTCACAAAGACACATACACGCACAAAAACACAAGAACACGACCCGAAACACAGTCACGGGTACCGAAGAGATAACGATACGAAACCCAGATCTCTAGTCTCAGACTCCGTGGAGTCTAAGAGAGTGTCTCACTCATTTGAAAGACACATACCATTCTAAAGTCATTTACATATTTAATTACTTTCTCATTTTCGTAAGGAAATCTTATTATAGTCTAAACTTTATTCAAAAAAAGTGGTGTATAAGTGAGGGTTATGAAATACAGTTGCGGGTTATGTCCTTTGTCTGAAAACGAAAGAAAAAGTCAAAAGAGAGTCAATGTCCTTTACAAACAAAAATTGTCCTTGAAGCCAATTTACTGATCACTTACAAAAAACTTTCTACAAAAGAGACCCGAAAAAACAAAAAATAACGGTCAAAAGAGAAACTTTTTATTATCACAATAAGACTTATTTGACTCCTTTTTCCTTCAGTCGGTCAGGAGGTGTCACTATGATCTCTCTCGGTTCGTAGGTCCCGACCTTGATCCCACTCCGTTCTCTTCTTAAATCCCATGTTCCCTTGAACTCTCACTCTCTCTAAATTTAAAACATCAGACCCACGGAGTGAACGATGTGGGATTAAAGTCGGGAAGAAAGTCGAAGTCGATTTTTAGGACCGTACTTGGTTAGGTAGAGATTGGGTAACTAATGTCTCTTTCCCCGTCGACTCTAGTGACCCAGAGAGAACACACTGTAAAGGGGGACTAAGAAAGGAAGATTAACCTAGAAGAAACTGATTCTCTTATACAGGTAATTTCCTGAGACAACCAGAGAAGACTTTAGTCCACCCACTATGAACAGTTGTTTTTACCCCACCACCATAAAAAGAAAAAGGGGAAAATAAAGAAAACCGATCAGTTTATTAATTTTACTATATTCTGTAAGTGTCATCTTTTAGTTCAAATTATGTATACAGACCTCTTAATTGTATCCGTACTCTTTAAACTTTCTATCATTCCGTTCCACTCCATGTAAATATTTAGTATGACCTGATTCCTCTTTCTCCATCCTCAGACCCTGAAGTTTCCCTTCATTTCATTAAGTGCCTTTTGTATCTCTAAATTACAAACAATTTGTTTACAAGTGACCAGTCAGATCTCTCTTATCCTGTGTCTCTCCTGAAGCTAGTTTGACCGGAACGATTCTAGGAGCGACAAATAGTGTGGATCAAGTAACATATGATATCAATATATATCACAACATATCAATAGAAATCACCATAGAGGGAGGACCTTGTCCCAGATATTAGACAAGAGAATCCGTCAATCCATCTTCAAATTTCAAAGAAAGACTCAAACCTTGAAGGAAGGGAAGTCCAACTTTATTAGATGTGTAGGTTCACCGGGTACAACCCAGTGGACGTGACATAGGGTAGTTTTCTCTCCTTCTTCTCTTCTTTTTTTAGTCTGTTGGATCCACAAAATCTTTTTTTATTTTGTCAAAAGGAAACAAAGTTGTGGTCTACACACACCCCGAAAGGGGTGTTGTTCGTTAAGACGTCGTGATAGCCCCACAGGATGTTAAATGGAACTAAGACTGTGATACGTAGAAAGACTTACATGACAGTCCAGGGTGTCAAATTTCCGAGTCAGGGTCCTCTGACGGTGACCGAAGTGTACAGTTAAAGTCCGTCATCTAGGGGTCTAATGGGAGTTGAAGACATACTGAACCGATATTTAGTCTTCAAGTACTTTCGGAGGAGAAGTCCAAACTACATGAACGATCTCGTTGAAGATTTTGGGTCCCTTCTACATACAAATGATCAACTTATTTCTTACACTATTTCCTATGTCTATTTGTCTGTCCACTTCTCTGTGTATCCAACTCCAGACCCACCGAAGACAGGGACACCTCATCCCCAGGTAGGGAGAGAACCATATATACTTACACAAGTGGTTTGACTTTCGAGAGGTTTGGGGTACGAGAACCCTAAAATACATCCGAAAGAATGTATCCTAAATAGATAATAATTCAATTAAAAGTCGGGGAGAGACCTCTTACCCTTCATCTCCGGACCTTTATATTTTGAAGATTAGTACCAAAACAGAAAGACCACCGGTAAAGGGTAGGTCCTCGGGTGGGTCTGAACGGAGTAATCTTGTTTACATAAAGATGGTAAGAATGATGAATCCTTAAATATTCGTAAAGTTCTTGGAACAAAATACTTAACCCTGTTTCTAGTTGATATGCATAGAATAATATTTATTGATATAATGTGTCCCTTTCTGTGTCTCCGTAGCCTAGGACGGAAGTCACCCGAAGAGGGAGATGGAGAGTCCCGTCACGGGTCGACGTTGGTCATCCCGAAACGATCAGGATCCATCTCCTTCTTTCCTTCTCACAGGAGAAGAGAACACTTGAGACTCTAAAAGACGAGAGACTAGGATGAAGGTCAGATGAGGGAAATCTTTTGTACTTAAAGATTCGTTTATAAATCCACCGTAATAGGAACGTCTACTGTCCCTATATTTTTAACCCCGATTAAACAGTTCAAATCCTTACCGATAGTTATGATCAGAGGAGTTTCCCTACATAAATGTACCTTTCACACTGGGTTTGAGGTAACAACAATGAAAGATTAGTACGTTTGAAACCAGTGAGTAAATTAGAAAGAGGTAAAAAGTCATTGAATCAGGTAAGACTTCCTCTAGTTGGGACCTTAAAGAAACCTTCCTTACTACGATTTCGACTTCGAGGCCATGAAACCGGTGGAGTACGCTTCTCAACTGAGTGACCTTTTCTGACTACGACCCTCCTTAACCCCCATCCTCCTCTTCCCCTGCTGTCTCCTACTCTACCGACCTACCGTAGTGCCTGAGCTATCTGCACTCAGACTCACTTGAGGACCTGAACCACTACCTGTCCCTCCGGACCGTACGACGCTAAGTACCCCAGCGTTTCTCAGCCTGTGTTGATTCACTGACTTGACTTGACTTGACTTGACTCAACCTAGGATATCCCGAAAGGGTTTTCGTTTGACGGGTGGGAGGGTACACGAGGTAGACGGAGAAACATCTTTTCGAAACTAGATGGTCCAGTGGGGACTCAGTGTTTTCCGACCGAGTTCCGAACTAAATTTCTGACACTTAAACATCATTGTTTTGTATCGTCGGTCCCGTCCTCTTGACCATTGTTAAATTTGTTACCTAGTCGCTATATTGTTTCACTGTCCTAGAAGTCAAGGAAGGAATTCATGTATCTATTACCACAGACTATGTTGAAGAACTCAAAAAAAGGTTTATGATATTTTGGAGGTGGTCTACATTTTTCAATTGGTGTACTTGATGCTCTTGTACCAGGGGTTTGACTAACATCAGACTCCTAACTCGCATAATTGGTGATACTGTGGTTGCACAATATAGTGGTAGTTGGTTAGTCTCTTAATACGTGTTCGACTAGTGTGTGGACACTAAGAGAGTGAAACCGAATTTTTTTTTTCCGAAAGACTTTAGATGACCCTTTAGACCTGGAAAACTCGGGTATACTGAGGAACATACCGGGACATTATTCACGTCGTATAAGACATCGAGTCGACCACTCCTTAGACGGACGTTACATCCCTCTGGGACCAAACTAAGTACCCAGTCCTTCTAGGGGACCTCTTTACTATGGGTGAGGTCATAAGACCGGATCTCTAAAGATACCTGACATATCAAGTACTCATATAAACGTTTCTCATCCTATCCTGACTCACTGAAAGTGAAAGTGAAAGGAAGTGGTTTTGAAAAACAGTCATCTAACCGAAATGTACGCGATCACCTGAGTTCAAATATTTGTAAGTCATTGTAAAGAAGAACGACGAAAAGTAACACAACTACTTTACTCTTAAAGTCCCGAATCGGACTCCATCCCCGAGTCTTATAATTAAGAAAGGTAGAGAAGAAGGGTAAGTTCAAGACGAATTTCCTAGAGGTCACATTTGAGGTAGAGTCAGAGTCTGTCTCTATGACTTTGACTAATACGTTTTGACTTCCACAGAGTCTGTCATTTCTTAGGTGAACGTCCCGTTCACAGGACCCAAACTAGGGACCCAGTCCTTCTAGGGACCTCTTCCCTTTCCGATGGATGAGGCCATAAGGATGGACCTCTTAAGGTACCTGTTTCCTCGGACCGTCCGATGTCAGGTACCCCAACGTTTCTCAACCTGTACTGACTTGTTGATTGAAAGTGAAAGTGTGACACACTTTGTCTTCTACCTTAAGTTCCTTAAAAGGTAGTGGATCAGTTCCCCTCTTCAATGATACGGAAAGATCTATAAACCCATCTAAAATATTAACTACTATAACTTATGAAATCTTAGATCCCATTTATAAGTAGTTACACTTAGGTCTTCTCGTATACATCTTTTAAATATCACCAGCCCATGTATCCCACCGGGGGAAAAGTCTTCTTAGACTCCCTAAAATTCTTATTGGTCCTTCTTACGTTTCTCTTTAATTCAGTCTTCGAATTAAGTCTCCCCGGTGGTACTTTCACCATTCTTACTTGAATCCCTTCTTGGGGGTCATTATACCCTCGTCAGCACCTAAAACGACCGAGACTTTCCCTAAGTCAACGTAAGACCATGATGAGCACTTATAACTTTTGAAATCTTCTCTAATGATTAATGATTTAAATAGGGAGCCCAAACCCCAGTCTATACACCCCCTTCGTCTAGGTCCTAAAAACGATTAAACCAGTTTATGTCTGAACCTCAACTATATTAAACCCTATGGTGAAATCCCCTTATAAAAACTTGGGAGTTTGATTAATAGGGTCTGTACAACCCTATAGACCCTATAAATAAGTTAAGTTCGTTTAGAACAACCAAGATGATAATTTTATATAGGACCTAATCCGGTGTCTGGTACACATCGTGATTCGCGATAGGATTATGTTCGACGATAGTAGAGAAAGGACTTAACAACGTTATCAGAAGATTGAATAAGGGGACTTAACAGTAACAGTAACATGAGATGGAGTAAAAAAGACAGATAAGTGTGTCATACTTGTAAAAATATCCTCTTAATGGGAAAATTTAGTTTTCATTCTATAGTAAGGAGGCGAATCTTTAGAGGTTCTCGAAGGGTAGAGAGAGAATCGTTTTCATGGTTCAGGATGTTACAGGGTGTTTGGGAATATAGTCAAAGGAGAGACTGCTCGTGTTTTTTACGACCCAAAAAAAACACGATGTTGATATGACCGAAAAAACAATCTGGAGTGGAAGAAGATAGAAACCTCAGAAACGAGAACCAGACAGACTTTTTTTTTATTTTTTTTTAAAAAAAGAAAGGTAGGGAAAGAAGTCTTAAGACCAGTATACAGTGACATGGACCCTTTCATAAAAGACTACTGGGATATAATTTATCGTCCGAACATACGGGTCTTGAGTAATAGAAGAAATAAAAAGATATAAAAAAGAAGAATCGTAAACGGTAGTAGACTGTATGGTAAATACTGGATTTAGTGTAGGGAATACTAATATGTGACTTTCACTGTTTATCTAAGTTCCCTAACAGAGACTATCTCACGGACTCTTGATACCTGTCTCCAAACACTGTAACATGTCTTCCGTCAATAGTTCCGGTAGGGGTTCCTTTTTTTTACGTTTTTCCGTTTTACCGACGGGCTCCTCCGGTATGTTTATGGACTCTTTTCTTCTCTTCGGTTTCCATCTCCTCTTTTCCTTTCTATATGGGTAAACTTACGTCTCAAGGTTTCTTATCGTCCCTCTCTAGTCTTTCGGAAGGATTCACTAGTCCCGTTTCTTTATCTACTTTTGTTATCTTACCCTTTCTGATCTCTAGAGAAGTTCTTTTAATCTCTATGGTTCCCTTTTGCAGTACGTTTCTATCCGTGTTATTTCCTGTCTTTACCTTACCTGGATTGTCTTCGACTTCTATAACTCTTATCCACTGTTCTTATGTGTCTTCTTGATATGTTTTTTCTAGAAGTAATGGGTCTATTGGCACTACAACACTAGTGAGTGGATCTCGATCTGTAGAACCTCACACTTCAGTTCATCCGGAATCCATCGTAGTGATGCTTGTGTTGATCACCTACACTAGTTTAAGGTTAACCCGATAAAGTTTAGGATTTTCTACCACGATAACTTCACGACGTGGGTTACACGGTCGTTTAAACCTTTTGAGTCGTCACGGGTATCCTGACCTTTTCCAGTCAAAAGTAAGGTTAAGGTTTCTTTCCGTTACGGTTTCTTACAAGTTCGATGGCGTGTTAACGTGAGTAGACTGTGTGATCGTTTCATTGTGCGTTTTAAGAAGTTCGATCCGATGTTGTCATATACTTGGTTCTGGAAGGTCCACAAGTTTGACCTAAATCTTTTCCGTCTCCTTGGTCTCTAGTTTAACGGTTGTAACCAACTTAGTTTCTTTTTCTTTCTCTTAAGGTCTTTTTGTAGATGAAGACGAAATAACTAATGCGGTTTCGGAAACTGACACTAGTCAAGTCAAGTCAGTGAGTCAGCACAGGCTGAAAAACGCTGGGGTACTTAGCGTCGTGCGGTCCGGATGGACAGGTAGTGGTTTAGGGCCTCAAGTGAGTCTGAGTGCAGGAAGCTCAGGCACTACGGTAGGTCGGTAGAGTAGGAGACAGTAGGGGAAGAGAAGGACGGGGGGGTTAGGGAGGGTCGTAGTCTCAGAAAAGGTTACTCAGTTGAGAAGGGTACTCCACCGGTTTCATGACCTCAAAGTCGAAATCGTAGTAAGGAAGGTTTCTTTAGGGTCCCGACTAGAGGAAGTCTTACCTGACCAACCTAGAGGAACGTCAGGTTCCCTGAGAGTTCTCAGAAGAGGTTGTGGTGTCAACTTTGCGTAGTTAAGAAGCCGTGATCCGGAAGAAGTGTCTGGTTTGAGAGTGTAGGTATGTACTGATGACCTTTTTGGTATCGGAACTGATCTACCTGGAATCAGCCGTTTCATTACAGAGACGAAAACTTATACGATAGATCCAACCAGGATTGAAAAGAAGGTTCCTCATTCACAGAAAATTAAAGTACCGCCGTCAGTGGTAGACGTCACTAAAACCTCGGGGGTTTTTATTTCAGACTACGACAAAGGTGACAAAGGGGTAGATAAAGGGTACTTCACTACCCTGGCCTACGGTACTGGAAGCAAAAGACTTACAACTCGAAATTCGGTTGAACAAGTGAGAGGAGAAAGTGAAAGTAGTTCTCCGAAAAATCAAGGAGAAGTGAAAGACGGTATTCCCACAACAGTAGACGTATAGACTCCACTAACTATAAAGAGGGCCGTTAGAACTAAGGTCGAACACAAAGAAGGTTGGGTCGCAAAGAGTACATGAGACGTATATTCAATTTATTCGTCCGACTCTTATATGTCGGAACTGCATGAGGAAAACGATAAACCTTGGTCAGACAACAAGGTACAGGTCAAGATTGACAACGAAGGACTGGACGTATGTCTAAAGAGTTCTTCGTCCAGTCCACCAGACCATAAACTGACACATCTACCGTTGTTTGACACCTTTTAAGAAATTCTCTATACTTATGGTCTGGTGGAATGGACGGAGGATTCTTTAGACATGCGTCCAGTTTTCGTTTTCAATATTGGTCTACACTTTGTTGCTTGACCAAGGTTTAACCCTTTCCTCATACAGTTCCGACATACAACATTAGGACTAATAAATTGTATACACGTCTCATGTAGTACACTTTTCTGCCCGACCTTCTTCGTGTTCGACCTCAGTTCTAACAGCCCTTTTATAGTTATCGGAGTCTATACGTCTAGGGTGGTGGGAATACCATCTTTTGTTTCTCCTTGATTTCTCGGAGAACTACTTTTACTTTCTCCATTCACTTTTTCGACCAAATTTTGAGTTGTCAGATTTGTGATTCTAGTGTCGTAGACCAGGGTAGTGAAGTACCTATATCTACTCCTTTTTACTTTTGCCACTGTTTGAAATAAAAGAACCCGAGGTTTTAGTGACGTCTACCACTGACGTCGGTACTTTAATTTTCTACGAACGAGGAATCTTCTTTTGGATACTGTTTGGGTCTGTCGTGTAATTTTTCGTCACTGTAATGAAACGGTCGTTTCCAGGTAGATCAGTTTCGATACCAAACAGGTCATCAGTATATACCTACACTCTCGACCTGAGTTCGAGTCGAGTTCTTTCGACTCGTGGTTTTTACCTACGAAAACTTGACACCACAACCTCTTCTGAGAACTCTCAGGGAACTTGACGTCCCTCTAGTTTGGTCAGGTAGGATTTCCTTTAGTCAGGACTTATAAATAACCTTCATCACTACGACTTCGACTTCGAGGTCATAAACCGGTGGACTACGTTTCTTGACTGAGTAAACTTTTCTGGAACTGCGACCCTTTCTGACTTCTGTCCTTCTCTTCCCCTGGTGTCTCCGACTCTACCAACCTACCGTAGTGGTTGAGCTACCTGTACTCAAACTCGTTCAAGACCCTCAACCACTATCTACCTAACCCTTCGGACCGTACGACGGCAGGTACCCCAGTGTTTCTCAACTTGTACTGACCCGTCGACTTGACTTGACTTGTAGGATAAATATAGACACAAATAAATAACAGAGAAAGGTGATCTTTCAAATATTTTTATTCCTGAAATAGAGAAAGAAACAAGATTGTGAGCTCAGTGATTAAAAATATTATCATCGGTCTTGTATCTTACATCGAGTTACTAACAACTTGTATACATTATCATTATTAAAGAAATAAAATGGTTTAACCTAATATAATATCTTTCAATAAACATGGAAAGTAACAGATAAATTACACACAAGTATAAAAAGATACATCTACATGTTCCTCAACAGATTAAAGAGAATTAAAGAGTAATTTAGGATAACTTCTCTATCTCACAAAAAGATGAATGGTAGAAGTTTTATTACCTGATAGTTTACTAAAAGTGTAAAACTAAAATAAATGTCAAGATACGTGTCACGAAAAGGTATTAAGTTAAGTCAAGTGAACGAGTCAGCACAGGTTAAGACACTGGGGTAGTTAGTGTCGTGCGGTCCGGAGGGACAGGTAGTGGTTGAGGGCCTCAAGTGAGTTTGGGTACAGGTAGCTCAACCACTACGGTAAGTCGGTAGAGTAGGAGACAACAGAGGAAGAGGAGGACGGGGATTAGGAAGGGTCGTAATCCCAGAAAGGGTTACTCAGTTGTGAAACGTACTCCACCAGTTTCATAACCTCAAAGTCGAAGTTGTAGTCAGGAAGGTTACTTTCGGGTCCTGACTAGAGGAAATCCTACCTGTCCAACCTAGAGGAACGTCAGGTTCCCTGAGAGTTCTCAGAAGAGGTTGTGGTGTCAAGTTTTCGTAGTTAAGAAGTTGTAAGTCGAAAGAAGTGTCAGGTTGAGAGGGTAGGTATGTACTGGTGACCTTTTTGGTATCGGAACTGATCTGCCTTGAAACAACCGTTTCATTGAGAGACGAAAATTTATACGATAGATCAAACCAGTATTGAAAGGAAGGTTCCTCAATCACAGAAAATTAAAGTACCGACGTTAGTGGTAAACGTTACTAAAACCTCGGGGGTCTTTATTTCAGACTGGGTAAAGTTGACAAAGAGGTTTATAAAGGGTACTTCACTACCCTGGTCTACGGTACTAGAAGCAAAAGACTTACAACTTGAAGTTTGCTTGAAAAAGTGAGAGGAGGAAGTCCAAGTAGTTCTCCGAAAAATCAAGGAGAAGTGAAAGACGGTATTCCCACCACAGTAGACGTATAGACTTCAATAACTAAAGAGGGTCGTTGGAACTAAGCTTGAAACAAAGTAGGTCGGGTCGCAAAGTGTACTACATGAGACGTATATTCAATTTATTCGTCTCACTGTTATATACCGGAACTGTATGAGGAAAAGGATAAACCTTGGTCAGACAACAAGGTACAGGTCAAGATTGACAACGAAGAACTGGACGTATGCCCAAAGAGTTCTCTGCTCAGTCTACCAGACCATAAAGGTAGAGAAGTTCTTAAAAGGTATCAAATAACACTAGGTGTGGCAGTTTCCGAAACCGTGTCAGTTATTTCGTCTTTATCTACAAAAAGACCTAGAGAGAACAAAAAAGCTACAAGGTCGTCTACAACCGTTAAACTAGAGACCAAGGAGACGGAAAAGATTTTGGTCGAACTTGTAGACCTTCAAGTACCAAGTGCTAAATGACTTCGGACCGAACCTCTTAAAACTCGTAATGAAGCACACTATTACTCACGTTGACACACCATCAAACTCGTAAGAAACCGTAACGGAAAGAAACCCTAACCTTACTTTTGACTGGAAAAGGTCAGGACACCGGTGACGACTCAAAAGGTTTGAACGACCGTATAACTCACGTCGGGAAAGTGTCGTAGTAGAAAGTCCTAAACTTTATCGAGTTGACCTTAAGGTAGTGGAGGTGATCGAAACAAGTATCACTACTAAAGATTCCGGGTGAACTGAAGTGTAAGGTCCTACAGACCGAGATCCACTCACTAGTGTGGTAGCACTAATAGACCCAGTACTTCTAGAGAAACCATTTCAAGAAGACACATAAGAACGGTGGAGAAGAATTATAGAGACGAAGACAATCCAGGTATGGTAAAGACAGGAAATAACTCGGGTAGAAACGTATTTTATAAGGGAAGTATAGAGATTAAAAGAACTCCTCTAGAGATCAGGAAGGGTAACACAACAAAAGGAGATAAAGAAACGTGACTAGGGACTCCTTCCAAAAAAAAAAGAAAAAAATTAGAGAGGAACGATAAGAAAACTTGAGACGTAAGTGTACCCTTATAGAAAGGAAAAGAAGAAACGAAAAGTGAAGAGAAGAAAAGTGTCGATATACATTCCGGAGGAGTTTGTCGGTAAAACGAAAAAACGTAAGAATTAGGGACAGAAAACATGTTACAGTACTTGGAGGTAGGTATCAAGTAGTCCATGAGACAGATAGTCTAGATCACGGAATTTTGATAAAGAGTGAAGGTGACATATTAGTATTCCCTAAACTGAATCCAGTATGGACTTACCAGATCACAAAAAGGGATGAAATAAGTTAAATTCAGACTTAAACCGTTATTCCTCAAGCACTAGACTCGGTGTCAGTCGAGGGACAGAACAAAAACGACTGACATATCTCGAAGAGATAGAAACCGACGTTTCTTATATTAGTTAGACTAAAGCTACAACTGGTAGACCACTACAGGTACACATCTGGTGAAGGTTATACGGACTAAGTACCTGGACTGTACGGTCCAAGGATACGTTATAAAGAGAAATGTCGTAACCTGGAACGAAGATAGTGGTCAGTGTAGGTGTTGACCCATAACAAAAACGAAACCAAGGTAGGGAAATAAGAAAGACCTCAATAAAGAGGTGACTAGAGGTCATCGTATCACCCGTGGATAGCTGGACCTCTCAAGTAGAAAGTCACAGGATAGAAAAACGGAAAAGTATTACAAGTACCTCAAGAGTTCCGTTCTTATAACTTCACCAAACGGTCAGGGAAGAGGTCACCTGGTGTAAGACAGTCTGGAGAGATGGTACTGGACAGGTAGAACCCACCGGAGAGAGTCGTACCGAAACAAAGTGACTCAATCTGTTCCGATACCAGGCACACTAGTCTAACCGATCAAAAGACACTAATGCCAAAGTCACACAGACGGGAGACTACGGGAGAGTGTTGTAGATGGCAGAATGAACCCAAAGAGAATGGAACCTGCACCCCATAGAGAAGTGCCGACGAGGTCGTTTCGCATGGACGACCAGGAATGGAACCTACTTCCCATAGAGGTGTACCGGCGGGGAGAATCTTATTTAAGTATCTTCATTTTAACAATCCCGTACAGTAAATAATTCCGAAAACTATGTGGAGTACTTTAATGGAAGTACTTTGATCACACGATCAAATATAAAGATGGTCGTCTCTATAAATAAAGTCAACAAACCTATACGTAAAATTTAAGATGAATAAAAGGAAAACTATACAGATAAAACAGTACAAATGAATATATAAAATTTATTTGATATGTAATTTCTACATTTTAAAGACAGAAATAATATATAACGTCATTAAAAAAAAAGAAAAACAACATAGAATTTTACATTAGCAAAAACAATACGAAATAAAAACGAAACAACTAGTCAACGAGTCAGCACAGGTTGAGAAACACTGGGGTACCTGACGTCGTGTAGTCCGGAGGGACAGGAAGGGTAGATGGTCTCGGACGACTTTGAGTACAGCAAAAACGATATATTTTAAAAAATTTAAATTCCTTTTCACAATCAGTGAATCATCACAGACTGAGAAACCCTTGTACCCGACATGGACGGTCCGAGGAGACAGGTAACTTAAAAGACCCGTTCTTATGACCTCACCCATCGGAAGCGAAAGGTCCCCTAGAAGGACTGGGTCCCTTACTTGGGTCCAGAGGACATAACGTCCGTCTGAGAAATGGTAGACTCGGTGATCCTTTTGTACATTTTCAAATTTTAACTATACTATAGTCTAGACAATTATAAAAGGAATTATAACAGACGAAAACAAAATAATTTTCCAGAAAGAGTAACTTTATCACAAGTCAAGTCAAGTCAAGTCAAGTCAACGAGTCAGCACAGGCTGAGAAACGCTGGGGTACTTAACGTCATCCGGTCCGGAGGTCCAGAGCCTCAAGTGAGTTTGAGTGCAGGTAACTCAGCCACTACGGCAGGTCGGTAGAGTAGGTGACAGCAGGGGAAGAGGGGGACGGGGGTTAGTATGGTCGTAGTCTCAGAAAAGGTTACTCAGTTGAGAAGAGTACTCCACCGGTTTCATGACCTCAAAGACGAAATCGTAGTAAGGAAGGTTTCCTGTGGGTCCCGACTAGAGGAAATCTTACCTGACCGACCTAGAGGAACGTCAGGTTCCCTGAGAGTTCTCAGAAGTTGTGGTGTCAAGTTTTCGTAGTTAAGAAACCGTGAGTCGGAAGAAGTGTCAGGTTGAGAGTGTAGGTATGTACTGGTGTCCTTTTTGGTATCGGAACTGATCTACCTGGAAACATCCGTTACATTGCAGAGACGAAAACTTATACGACAGATACAACCAGTATTGAAAAGAAGGTTCCTCATTCACAGAAAATTAAAGTACCGCCGTCAGTGGTAGACGTCACTAAAACCTCTGGTTTTTTTATTTCAGACTGTGACAAAGGTGACAAAGGGGTAGATAAAGGGTACTTCACTACCCTGGTCTACGGTACTAGAAGTAAAAGACTTACAACTCGAAATTCGGTTGAACAAGTGAGAGGAGAAAGTGAAAGTAGTTCTCCGAAAAATCAAGGAGAAGTGAAAGACGGTATTCCCACCACAGTAGACGAATAGACTCCAATAACTATAAAGAGGGTCGTTAGAACTAAGGTCGAACACGAAGAAGGTCAGGTCGCAAAGAGTACTACATGAGACGTATCTTCAATTTATTCGTCCCCTGTTATATGTCGGAACTGTATGAGGAAAAGGATAAACCTTGGTCAGACAACAAGGTACAGGTCAAGATTGACAACGAAGGACTGGATGTATATCCAAAGAGTTCTCCGTCCAGTCCACCAGACCATAAGGGTAGAGAAAGTCTTAAAAGGTGTCAAATAACACTAGGTGTGTCAGTTTCCGAAACCGTATCAGTCATTTCGTCTTTATCTACAAAAAGACCTTGAGAGAAGGAAAAAGGAACTAGGTCACTTACAACCGTTAAACTAGAGACCAAGGAGACGGAAAAGATGTTGGTCGAACTTGTAGACCTTAAAGTACCAAGTACATAACGACTTCGGTCCGAACGTCTTAAAACTCGTAATGAAATGATCGTACACTCTACTCACGTTAACACACCATCAATCTCGTAAGAAACCGTAATGGAAGAAACCCTAACCTCACTTTTGACTGGAAAAGATCAGGACACCGGTGACGACTCAAAAGGTTTAAACGACGGTGTCACTCCCATCGTGAAAGTGTCGTAGTAGAAAGTCCTAAACTTTATCGAGTTGACCTTAAGGTAGTGGAGGTGATCGAAACAAGTATCACTACGAAAGATTCCCGGTGATGTGAAGTGTAAGGTCCTACGGACCGGATCGACTCACTAGTGTTGTAGCACTAATAGACCCAGTACTTCTAGAAAAAACATGTCAAGAAGACACATAAGAACGGTAGAGAAGAATTATAGACGACGAAGACAATCCAGGTATGGTAAAGACAGGAAATAACTCGGGTAGAAACGTACTTTACAAGGGAACCATAGAGATTAAAAGAACTTCTCTAGACATCGGGAAGAGTAAGACAACAAAAGGAGATAAAAAAACGTAACTAACGACTCCTTCCGAAAGAAAAGAGACGAACGATAAGAAACCCTGAGACGTAAGTCTACGAATATAGAAAGGAAAAAAGAAGAAAAGAAAAGTGTCGATAAACAATCCGGAGGGGTCTGTCGGTAAAACGAAAAAACGTAAGAAAAGGTACCCCTACCAGAACTAGGGACAGAGGACATGTTACAGTGTTTGGAGGTAGGTATAAATTAGTCCATGAGATAGATAGTCGAGATCAGGGAATTTAGATAAAGAGTAAAGGAGGCATATTAGTCTTCCCTAAACTAAATCCAGTATGGACTTACCAGATCACAAAAAGGGATGAAAGAAGTTAAATTCAGACTTAAACCGATATTCCTCGAGTACTAGACTCGGTGTCAGTCGAGGGTCAGAACAAAAACGACTGACTTTATCACATTCAATGAGTCTTATCAACAGTGAAGATACCCTTAAAACATGTGAATATAAAAATAAAATAGTTACCGTGGGGTGAGGTCATGAGAACGGACCTTTTAGGGCACCTGCCTCCTCGGACCATCCGACGTCAGGTACCCCAGTGATTTCCAGCCTGTACTGACTCGTTAAAGTGAAAGTGAAAAGTGAAAGTACGTAACCTCTTCCTTTACCGTTGGGTGAGGTCACAAGAACGGACCTCTTAGGGTCCCTACCCCCTCAGACCATCCGACGGCAGATACCCCAGTGTGTCTCAGCCTGTACTGACTTGACTGAATCGTCGTCGTCGTACACATTAATACATTGTTTATAAAAAAGATTTGCTATATGGTATAGTAAGATCAGTGTAAACAGTTTGGGTTAGGTAAGACACAAACTAGGGAGCCAGACCATCTTAGGTGGACGACATGCCCTCTGGTCCCAAGCTAGGGACCCAACCCTTCTAGGGGACCTCTTCCTTTATCGTTGGTGAGGTCATAAGAACGGACCCTTTAGGGTGACCTGTCTCCTTAGACCGTCCGATCAGTTACCCCAATGTTTTTCAGTCTGTGTTGACTCGTTGATTGTGAAAGTAAAATGTGATCGGAATTCTCACAATTTTTGTTTTAAGTTGACTCATTTAAAATTTCTAGAGAAATCGAAATGACTTACTTAGTACATGGTCAGTCTCAGGTTAGATCATCTGTCTTCCCAGAGACTTCTCGATATGTCACTTCATCAAAGTATCTGTCTCCTCTTTTCCTTTCTCTTTCGACTTGGTCCAATTTTTTTTTTCGTCTAGCCAATAATTTTCCAATTAAAGGAATATCCCTCACCCATCTTAAATAGTCCGTCTAACGGATTGGGTACGACTAGTCCGTTGAGGACTAACTGACCATAATCTGATTGAAAACCCTTTCAGTTTTGATATTAACAGAGTCAAACGACACATCCTAATCGTATTTACTGAGTTAAACTCCGGATAACAGAACAAAAATTGTCTCGAACACTTCACAAGAACGAAGAACTGTAAGTACTGTCTCGTGAAAAGATCAAAGGGAGGAAACGTTTGGACCTGTGTGAAGAGACAACGGAAACGTCCGAGTAGTTCGGAATATTCTGTACGTATGACATTAAGTAAAACCGTAACAACATGTTGGAAGGAGTAGATGAAGTAACAGAGTGAGATTTACTGGGGAACCGAAGTGACCAGGTAAATGTACATTTAATAACAAAACAAATGGGTCGTGACACAGTCTCAAGATACATTTTCGTTTGACAATGAAACTTATTAAACCGTATACCCTAAATAATATCCCCAAACTAAAGTACTTCGTCATACTGATAAGGGAGACACTAATCACCGTACGGATCCAGTACCTCTGTCCGTGAACCCCTCCTTTCTATTTATACTGTACCCCCTCCTATTACTATTTGACCTTAGGTACTTCTACTCGATATCTGACAAAACCAGAGAATGTCGGAGGTTAGTAGGGTAATGTATTGAAACTATTAAGTCCCTTAGGTGTTTTCTTCGACCACGGGTACCAGTGTGATAATTTGAAGATGGACCGAGTACTCAGTCACTTCTACTTCGTTCCCGAGACTTACCCTTGATTACCTCAACAGTTGACTTGGTGACGGGGTGTATGTTCCACTCAATCACTATAGACACTCAACTCTACCACAGGGATTAGTTGAAGGATGTACCTTCTTCTTATGTTTCTTATATGGATGATGAAGTCGAGACGGAAGATTTAGAGTGTGTTTTATAGAGACACCAAATGTGATTGGAACTTGATAATTACTTCTACCACTGCCGTCGGTACTTTAATTTTCCACGAACGAGTAACCTTCTTTTCGATATTGGTTGGATCTGTCAAATGATTTTTCGTCTCTGTAATGATACGGTTGTTTCCAGGCAAATCAGTTTCCATACTAAAAAGGTCATCAGTACATACCAACACTCTCAACCTGATATTTCTTTCGACTAACGGTTTTTTATTTACGAAAACTTGACACCAAAACCTCTTCTGAGAACTCTCAGGGAAGCTGACGTTCCTCTAGGTTGGTCAGGTAAGATTTCCTTTAGTCAGGACTTATAAGTAAACCTTCCTGTCTACTACTTCGACTTTGAGGTTATGAAACCGGTGGACTACGTTTCTTGACTGAGTAAACTTTTCTGGACCTACGACCCTTCCTAACCCCCGCACTTCTCTTCCCCTGCTGTCTCCTACTCTACCAACATACCGTAGTGGTTGAGTTACTTGTACTTAAACTCATTCGAGGTCCTCAACCACTACCTGTTCCTCCGGACCACACGTCGTCAGGTACCCCAGAGTCTCTCAGTCTGTACTGACTCACTGACTCGACTTGACTTGCCTTGACTTGATAATTATTGTGTTCCTTCCTTCAAGATCTCTTACATCAAAGTTAAATTGATTCATCTGTGTCCTGTCGAGGTGATGTGAGAACTAAAAGTCGGGGAACTTTGATACCACTGGTGTATGAAACGAAAATTTTACCCCGGCAAATCTCTCACTTTCTACTACCCCTTTTACGATTTTAGGAGTGTCGTTAGGTCCGATAGATAAATCTTGTATATGAGATTTAGACGTTTAAAAGACGAAATCTCATCTGGAGAACATAATAAAGGAGGTTCAAGTCAAAGACTACGATCAGTTCAAATAAGAATCGTAGTACGATTTAACATAATTTCTCTGTGTAAGGACACCGTTGGTTTTAAAGAAGGGACGGGAAATGTCAGAAGACGGTACCACCACAGATATTACACATACAAGAATCAGTGACTCCACACAGGTTAAGAAACACCGAGACACCTACCATCGAACGGTCCGAGGAGACAGGTACCCCTAAGAGGTCCATTCTTATGACCTCACCCAACGATACGGAAGGAGGTCTAGAGATATTATTACTCGAGATTTATGTAACCAAAGGACAAAAGGTAAATGAAGACGAAAAAAGAAGGTGCCTTAGAAGAGTCAAATTCACTCAAAATTTGAAACCGAAGTCCTGAAGGGATCACCAGGTTTCCAATTCTTAGACGTACGACCTCGTCCCTTGTACCTAAGAAGGGACAAGACCTTTCTACGGTGTACAGAGTCCTGTTGATGAGAGTGTTCGATGTTGACTCGACGTCGAGATTTCTAGTACATGGATGTCCAATACAAGACGTTGTTCTCTTTAGTGACGTTACCCTTCGGGTCCGGGGTTTTCCTTCTCATCGAGGGTGAGCAGTGTTAATCTCTTTCGATCTCTTTCGGGAATGTATAATTAATTCTTTGTCGTGTCGGTTTTTAATTTTTGTTGCATTGTTTTACTTTTTGAAAACGAAGAAAAAGAAATTTAGTCATATACCCGAAATATATAGATGATGACCGGAATCACATAGATGAATTTACCCCCGATAGATGATTGGATGGTATTAAAGACCTCAAATAGAACAGTAACAAGTCAACGATTCAGTACAGACTGACACGTTGGGGTACCCGATGTCGTACGGTCCGAAGGGACAGGAAGTAGTAGAGGGTCTCGAACGAGTTTGAGTACAGGTGACTCAGTCACTACGATAGATTAGTAGAGTAGGAGATAGTGAGGGAAGAGGAGGATGGGAGTCAGAAAAGGTCGTAGTCCCAGAAAAGGTTACTCAGTCGAGAAACGTAGTCCAATGGTTTCATAACCTCGAAGTCAAAGTTGTAGTCAGGAAGGTTACTTATAAGCCTTAACTAAAGGAAATCCTAACTGACCAAACTACAGGAACGTCAGGTTCCCTGAGAGTTCTCAGAAGAGGGTGTAGAGCTAAACCACGAGTCGGAAGAAATACCAGGTTGAGAGTGTAGGTATGCACTGATGACCTTTTTGGTATCGAAACTGATATACCTATAAACAACCGTTCATACAGTGACGAAAACTTATACGATAGATCCAAACGGTATCGAAAAGAAGGTTCCTCGTTCGCAGAAAATTAAAGTACCGATGCCAGTGGTAGACGTCACTAAAACCTCGGGTTCTTTTATTTTAGACAGTAACAAAGGTAAAAAAGGGTAGATAAACGGTACTTCACTATCCTGACTTACGGTACTAGGATCAAAAAAACTTACAACTTAAAATTCGGTCGAAAAAGTGAGAGGAAAAAGTGGAAGTAGTTCTCCGAGAAATCAAGGAGAAGTGAAAGAAGGTAATCCCACTATAGTAACATATAGACTCCAACAACTATAAAGAGGGTAAATAGATTTGATGTAGTTAAATAAACCAATGATTTTCGAATTGAAAAATTTTTAAGTGTAAACTTTCAAAAATTAACAACTAGAGTCCCCTTGTAGGTTGAGATTTACTGATAAGTATTGTCTCTACCCACTGACCTTTAAGGACTCAAGTCACCTAGAAAGGAAGCAATTTGTTCTAATAGGAGAGAGAAGTTCTTCAAGAGAAACTACTATAAAGTAGTAAGAGTCCTTTTATTCTCTTTAAATTTGTCCTTAATTTTCAGTGTATCCTTTCGTTTCTAAGTACCGACTTACGATTTTTCAAATAGAGTTTACTGACGAAATACAAATATGACTAATAAATTCTTTATACATATGTGTCTCTGAACCTCCTTTTTTTGTTCTTGTCCTTTGGTCCAGTCCTTGTCTGATTACATTCAACTCGGTACTATACTTCATCTTTTGTCACCTTAGACATAGGATACGTACTTTAGTTGTGTATGTCCTTGTATAGGTTTTTCGTTGGATAAGTCATACTAAGTCTCTGTACAAACTTTATTCTCCTTTACTACAGAAACTTATCACAACTCTTTATCGGTGAAATTTAACAATATTTATAGTAAAGACCGATGGAACCCTTCATATGTAATAATTTTACTGTTTATACTATTTATAAATAATCGTTGTCACAAGGACGTCTGATCTAGTACTTCAGATCTTCACCAGTCCACTAGACCCTCACTAGTCCGAATGGTTTATACAGTTCTTTTTGAAAAACAGGAGGATGGAAGTTACGAAAATGGACACATCCACCTCTTCCTCAGGGTCTTGAGACCAATAGAACCGTTCAAGGGAAATGAAGAGTCATATAGGCGTTTGAGTGTTTAAACGACAGTGATAGAAGGAACTCGGAATTACCAATTCGGGTCGAATTACCCAACTTAACACAGGGGATTTTCTATACAATTATTTAAAAGTGAGGGACAACGAGTCTTACACTGGAATAAACCTTTATCCCACTAAGGTCTACATTAATCCACTCTACACCAGTATAAACCCGTCCCACCGGGAATTAACTTATATTGGCCTTAGGAACATTCTTCTCCTCTTTCTCTGGGTGTTACCCTTATGGTGCACTACTACCTCCGTCTCTGACTCAACAACATTGACGTTCAAGTCCTTACGGTTTTAAACAGTCGTCTAGTGGTTTTATTGAACTTCTCCGTTTACTTCTAAGAAGGGATGTCCAAAGTCTACTTCCTACCAAGACGATTACGGAACTAAAACTTGAAGATCGGAGGTCCTTGATCTCCGTTACTTAAAGACAATAAAATTCGGTTGGTCAGACACCATGAAACAATTACTTTGGGGTCCGTTGATTACATGCGTCATATAGGAATGTGGGAAATAGAGATAAATACGAACAATGTCCTTTGGGCACTGTATGTCACGTCGTGTATGGAGACGTACAATTAAGAGTGTGTCAAATTTGTCGGAAGCAAATTGATATAGAATGCGGGAAGTTTAGGAAAAGAACACAGGACATCTTATACCAGTCTGTCGTTTTACTTTGGTCCGAAAGGACTTTTCAGTTTCGAAGGACATGATTGTAGAGTTTGTGTAGACGATGTAAGGAAAGATTCCTTAAAATTTGAACGACAATCGAAAGAGGTCTTACGAACAAGGAGTCTATTGATTTAATGAGGGAGAAAGGTAAGGAAATCCGGAAATTAAGTTTTAGTGAAAGAATCTTTTCAGAAAACAAAAAATTTTTATCAAAACAAATAAATAAACAAACACCGACACGACCCAGAAACAACGACACACCCGAAAGAGAGATCGACGTCGCTGGTCCCCGGTGAGAGATCGACGTCACGCGCCCGGAGAGGAACTGCACCGAAGAGAACAACGTCTCGGGACCGAGATCCCGCGAACCCGAAGTCATTAACGTCGAGGAAACGAGATCTCGTGACTGAGTCATCAACACCACGCACCCGAATCAACGAGATCCGTACACCCTAGAAGGGTACACAGGACGTAACCGTAAGAAATAGACAGTGATTCGGTGGTCCTTTCGGTACCCTTCCGGAAAGATTAGCGAAATACACTTCAACTGTAGGATACAAACGATAAGGGAAAAGATGATGGGAAGGGACTATGCAAAAAATTTGCATATCGACTAAATGTTATAGTATAATCAAAGTCCACATGTTATATCACTAAGTTATAGAAATATCCAATAAATTTGAATAATATTTTATTATTGGTAAAGGGGGGCACGACATACCATATAGGTAAAACGAATAAATAAAATATGTATCATCAAACGTAGAGAATTAGGGAATAGGAAAAGTAGGGACGACAAAAAAATGGAATATGAAAAGTGGTACTTTATACTAAAGTGATACATTATATTGAACATTAAATAAATAAGAAGAACCTTCCTTTTAAGTTATTCCATATTTTAACTATATTCGTGGATTATTATTACATTTACTAATAATGTACAACGACTTTGTTTATCTGTCGTTCTGTGAAGAGATCGTTCGTACCCAAATGAGTACTAGTCGTCTCTTGATGTTGGACCCCCGACGGTAGAACCGTTCGGTGTACGTTCAGGGGTGGGTGTGTCGTTCCCTTCCTCTTACGAACATATCTTCCTTCTTCCTGTAACGTTTCCAGTATCACTTTTTTCCTTAGGTACCGAAAAGTACAGACTCAGGACTGTCCTTGTCCTCCGTATAAAGAAGAAGGACAACCTGAGACGATAACAGGGTCTCACAAACACTCGAAGGAGAGACCAGACAACTGACATAAATTAATTCCAAAGATAAATAATAAAAAATGTAGGGGGGGGGTGGGGGAATAATAGTCCTAAAAAGAACCTTTCGTAACGACTAGTTCTCAATCTAAAAGTCTAAAGTCACAAAAATACCAGGTAGTCACGGTCCTTCCTGGAAAGAAGGACATTCACATCACACTTGTATCATAGAGTGTAACCTCCCTTCCACGTCTAACCTTTGGACAACCTCAGTGTAAACTCATTACTCCCCATCCTGCCTCTCACAAGTCCTTGAAAAATAGACTTCAGGCATACAATAGTTCTAGTACCTGTAACCCCCAGTAGACTTCGAAATATAGTAGTAGTTTCAAAATACAGTGCTTTGAAATACACTGTTTGAGGGCTGTTTGGATTAGACCTATAGAACCCTTTTGACAGAGTAGGTTACAGAGGACGAAGTCAAGACCCTTTAAAAATGATAGTCCAGTGGTCTACTACACGTCAGACCAGTTCTAAACTACGAAAGAAATCCATACAATACACTTAGGTTTCAAACAGATAAGGAACCTCAAAGTACCGTGTTCACAACCAATCGTCACGGACTTTATCCGGAAAGGTGTATCCAACTCCTCTGGAGACGACCTCCATAAAAAGGTTATCACTTTAGAGATCCAACGTTCGACACTACAAATTCCAGAAGTAAAGAACTTTCACGTGACACTTTGCTAACTAGATGGTTTTATACCAATGAAAATTATCTTTATTAATCCAGAAACGTCATAATCTTATAGAGAGGAAAATAGTCAAAACTCAGTTTTCTTCGTCCTGGGTTCACGTGACCCGTAGGTTAGTGATAGGCTTTTTCACTCTGGAACATTCAAGGTTTTTTCTACCTAGGTTCTATATCTTCTTGATTACCGTTACTATAAGCGGTTACGCAAACCTCTCGGACATGTTCAAAACGTTTAATTTAGAATTTTTAGGACAATCATACAAACTGATTTGGTCTCCTTACTTCCACCATTCGTGTCACCTACATAACATTTTGGTCGTATCGACAATTTCATAGACCGGTCATTTTTCTTAAAGAAGTAGTAATAACTCTAACTCTCCTCAAAATATCCATACCTAATAGAAGAGGTCTTCCTGAAACCGGTGTCTGTCCGGAGAACGTTCCCCTCCGAAGTCAAGTCACACTTTGGCGTGTCTAGTTTAGTACTAATTTTATATAAATATAAATAATCTATCTACTTTAAAATACTTTATATAACCGGTCTAAGGTTACTGGTCAAATTTAACAATTCCTTGTCATGTTTGTCCGAACAAAGACAACACGAGACCTGTTCACCTTGTTCACTCCATTCGTGAGAAACGTTGGAACAATTACGAAAGGGTGGTTACAACTAAGTAATTCCGATAGAAACACAGTTGCCTGGTTGTCGCAGAGGTTGTCACACCTCCGTATCCTTAAATCTCAGAGGTCCTCCTGACCACTATGACTCTGGTGGAACCCAGACGAACAAGTACGTGTCATTTCAGTTGTACGACTGGAGATTGACACCACTTCTCTTCACGTCGTAAATAACGTTCCGGTTCGTTCCTCATACCCGATGATTACGACTTTTCTGGTCTTGAGGGACCATCTAAACTACCTTCACAAAAATTTCTGTGAAAGGGTACACTCACTCTCCCAATATCCCAAGGACTAGTTGAATACCCGTAAGATTAATCAACCACCACTCCATGTATTAATTCTCAGTTATAATAGTTGGAATCATGGTTGTCAAGACCCCAGATACACGAACACCAGTCGTACGTCAATTGAAGATAGACTACCCCAAAAGTTATAGACGTTCTGTCGAGTTTCTATGTAAACTCTTATAAGTTATATCGGAAACTCTCCTTGACTTCAGGAACTGAACCAACATACTGACTTGATAATAATAAAAAAGAATGAATTGAAAAAGGGAAACAAAGACATAAAAGAGTGAAAAGACTAATTTAAACAAGAAAACTTGAACCGTGTTTCTGTCGTCTCACTCGTGAGGACAGAGGGTCGAGACTTCTAGGTTCAGGAAACTAACAAGAAGAAACATGACATACAAAAGTATGTCCGACACCTCCCGATCTCTCACATGAGAATTTCCCTTCGGTCACTTACCGGGATACAGTCTGTACTCATTGAAAAAAGAAACGTAGTCCTAAGGAAGTCTATTAGTCGAAACTCTTGGATCGTATTCAGCAACAAAGTCTTCCATATCCAAACGTCTCACCTCTAAAGGAGGGGAGAGTCCAGGAACCAACCGAAGTCGTACAAGAAAAAATAAAGACTAGTACTGAGATACCGAGATTATCACACTTTTCAGTGTTTCCACGAACTAACCTCTATCCGTAAAAGAATGTAAAATTATATGTCTTTGTAAAGAATAACTTAATAGCGATACCAAAACTTAATAGTGAATATCTGTGATTCTGCACAGGACGAGAAAACTGGGGTACATGACATCGATCGGTCCGAGATGGGCACCCTAAGAGGTCCGTTCTTATGACCTCACCCATGGATAAAGGAAGAGTTCCCCTAGAGGGCTGGGACCTTAACTTGACTCCAGAGGACGTGACGTCCGTCTGAGAAATGGCTAACTCAATGCTCCCTTCGGGACTGAACCGGGTGTCGGAATTAATTTTACCGGGAAAAAGGGACCAGTATTTAGAACAAGGTTTTTACCCAGGAAGAGTGTGAACATGTCTTTAGATCCGAAACTTATGGATTTGAGGACACTTAAAAAAGAAATGGAAAAATTTTTTTGTACGAATCCGTTCACGGTTTCATGGGTCCTTCTTCTCTTTTTACCAATTTAATGTTTTTCAATAAATTGAAGATAAAAAGTATAAACGAATTACGACAAAGGGCTTAACTACGTCTTAGATAGGACCGGTTCAAAGAAAAGAAATAAATAAGGATATTATTTTATCGAGATTTACCGTAATTTTAACTCTTAACCTTTAGAACTTAAAGGGTACTCACAAAAACGTAAGTTCGTAATTATTGATAAGGAGGGTTAAAGTCTCTCACTTTTTTTATTTGAATCTTTACTTTTCTTAAACATTGAAGGTCAGTTATTGACATATAAATATTTTTATAAGTATATCAATAAGATATCTAAAACATCGTCAGATGTTACTAAAATTAAAGGGAGATACTTTTACTGAAAGAACTTCGAAATATATTATAATGTATAAATTTTTATTTTTGTAAGTCTTATTATTATATTTTATACGTCAGCCAGATAATTTACGTGAAATAAGCTAAAATAGTACATGAGTATATATAGTAAATAGACAAAAATTTCTTCTTCCTTAACTCCGTTTCTTTTTATTCCAAGATTGGTTCTTTAGAAATTGAGAAAAAAAAAAAAAAAAAATCCTTTAGAAATTGAGAACGATACTAACTAAATCAAAATCTACAAAGTAAACTTTTTTTTTTAACTATGATCCTTCTAAAGTAAGACTCACCTACCATAAAATCCGAACAAGACCATTACACGGAAGAAACAAATCTATGACCTTGAGAATAGACCAGTAACTCATAATTAAAAAAAAGTTCAGTAGTTCGTATAGGACGAAACACTAAAAGAAGGTCCGTAGTCCTTAAAGTGGAAATGACTATTTAGAAACCACTATAAAAAGAAGATCGAAACTAGACTTCACTGTCTGTTTGGTAAAGGTCATACCGACCCACCTACACAGACCCCACTACGAGGTATACCGTATAAGGGGAGGACGAAGAGCTATCCAGAACATACCCTAAGAGGACAGTAGTAAGTTTTATTTGAAGTTTAGTGAACGATGGTCTGATCATGTCATTAGTTACTGTTTTACCAGACAAACTACGGTGGAGGTAGGTGGTTCTCGGACACCTGCTACCTTCCCATGTGACACCAGAGGTAGTACCCGTCCCTAACATAAACATGTTTAACGAAATGTCTTCCCTGTGACAAAGGTCGTCGGTGTCTCTACAAGTCTCTCGTAAAAGACCTAAAGTCCTTAGTAAAGAAGACGTCCAAGTCTGTTTGTCAAGACAAGATGGAAGAACTAAAGTCCTAGGTTTCGAAATGAGTACCGGAGAAACTATTTGAGTCATAGAAAATAGAGGACCACAAGTTACGAATAGTTCAGAAAAGCACCTTTCTGGTTCCATGAGGGGTCCACTAGTGTCTTGTTTAGATTGGTGGGCCTGTGACACGACGAAAATAGAAATCGATAACGACATCTACGTACATATCGACTCTCCTACCGTAAGAACTACAGTAGATTTGAGTAAACATCTTTTCAGAAATAAAAAAGTGAAGGACACAGTCTTTTTATAGAAAATTGTACCAAAAGTTACATTAAGAATTTTTTACTAAGACCTAATACTTCCATGACGGTCATCAATAGTTTTAAAAGGAGAAGACGGTCTCTCTACTCTTACACAAAGAGGTCCAATCGAGACAAAAGTAACTTACGGGCCGTCCACCAAGCTTACAGGGGTCGTTAAAACTCCTGGTACAAAAAGAAATACCACGACCTCTGTCGTCCACACTCAAAGAAGGTGTCTTTTAGTTGTTTACAAAATTAACTTCAACGAGGAACTGTTCTCTAGAATTTCGAGTACTTCTTTAGTAGAAAGAACGAAACGTCTATTAAATGTCCTAGTAAACGGAAATACTTACGGAGCACGTAGAGGAATTTGAAGTGACTACGAGAAACCTTATTTGTGTTACTATTCAGATAAAGTATAAAAGAACATTTATACATAGAAAAGACTCACCAACGTCTGAAGTGGAGGAGAAGATAATAAGAGTCCTAAAGTACCTTCATTCAACCTAACATTAGTTCGAAAGCAACTCTATAAAACAATTGTCAAAGTAATTGAAAACTTTATTACGTCAGTCATCAGTATAAATACCTCACATATAGAACCCCGAGATAACAGTAACATTTCTCATATTTTCCAAAGGACAAGTAAAATTGTACAAACAGTATTAACTAAAGTTTGAAAAGAGGTCTTATCAAGAGGTCATCCGAAGACTACAGAAAAAGGAAAAACTTTATGAGATTTTCGCACAAAAGTCTTAGACGAAGTTAAAGGCCGAGATGACGACCCCCCTCTGAACTCCTGTGTAGTCTCTGGGTAAAAAGGGTTTCACCCGACTTAAAGAGTACCTCGAGAAGGAGCGAGTTAAGCCACAGTAAGTCGTTATTTCGGTTTAAGACCGAAAAAGGGTTATTAAGGAAAAGTATTGGACTGAAAAGCAATAGGTCAAAAAGGACTGAAAAAAATTTTGATTATTCAAGAAACCGAAAAGAAACCTGTAGATTTTAATCACGGAGAAATTCCCAATACTCAAATAAAAGTTTTAAAGGAAAGGTGACTTGGTCATGAAGTGAAAGGCCCGGAAGTAATTTTATAAAAAGTTCAAAAACGAACTAACCAAGTATTTAGAGACATTGAACTCGGAGTTTCCATATATAAAACTCACAGACCTCAAAAGGTAAGACTTAGACCAACTCGTCGACCAGGACATTAGAGACGTGTACTGAGGAGTCGAGGGTACAGGTCCTCAATATGTACCAAAGGTCAAACGAGTACCGGTACTGAAGAACTCACAAGGACTTCGACTTTTATTTCAAGAGTAAGTCATCCCGAGAGGTGTTTAGAACTTGAGCCTTAAAATGTAGACTATAGAAGTACTACGAAGGGGATCTAAGGACAACCCGTCAGTGTTTTTAAGACGAAAACTCAAGGACTTGTAACACCGACATCGCTCCTAACCCACCCCGGTAACCCCCTAACGGTAGGGTCTCCACTCGTTTCATCATCTGCACCCATAACCGCAGTTTGAATTACTGTAGTGATTTCGTCCACTGTAGCCTCGTGACGAGAAGGAGTCGACGATAACAACGGTAAAATAGGTTAGAGACGAGTTTGACGGAAGAAGGAAGGTATAAAACCAGAAATCGACATTGAAGGGGGTGTAAGACTACCTGTTTCTCCGTTGACCCTCTCTAAAAATGAACAAAGTAAGAGTCTTTTCGAACCTGTTGATAAACATCTTATAGAACATAAAGACTACCTAAAAGGGGTTTTTATAACTAGTCTCAGTTCAAAGGTTCAGGCTACTGTTTCCAACGGTTGAGTAACAGTACTAAGACCCTGAACAACGACTCAAGACCCCGAGCTTCAGGGAGACACAGGTGTTGTTCGTGTTTCAGTTTCGGTTCAAGTAGACACTTACACAGAAGGTGAAAGTCTTCGACGTACATCCGGGGGGCCCATGTGGAGGGTCGTGACTGTCACTTGACGTCGGGTTTTTCCCGTAAGTCGTCCCACCTGAAGGGACTTGAGACGTCCGGTTCCTGTCTCTCTTGTTTCTCGGCGAACAAAGGTTCAAAGAGTCTCTCGAACAGGTTTTGTCGACGGTGGGTGGAGTCCCCGTGTATACTTTGTAGGGGTAGGTAGTCGAGTTACCCTTGTGGTCTATAGTAGTCTAGACGTCGTTACACCCCTTCCCTCTCTTTATCCCATAGAAAGTACCCCCTTCGAAGTAGATCTCGAAGTATCTAGACTGGGTGAAGAGACTCTTACACGAGTTAAGGGTTCCATGTCAGTAATTAGAGAGACCTTTATCGAAGATAGAGTACAACCGTCAGAAAGTCTCTCGATGAGAAACACCGGAGAACGAAAAGAAAAACTTGGTTACGGAAAAAGAAGAGTAAATCTAAAAGGTTCACAGGACGTCAGTCCAACGGGTTTCGATGTAAGTCGGTAACCTCCTTCATCTCAAACCACACTCAAAGACTTACTAAAACCTCTTAAAGTTCCTGTTGTACGTAATTTAGTAACTCTCCCTTCCGAAAAGATTTGACAAGTACAGAATAGAGAAAAAAAAGACAGAGTCAGAGTGAAAACACAACAAGTTATGACGCTAAGGGGAAAAGAGAGTCCACTATCTCAAGAAACAGGAAAAATGTGGTTTCGACGGTGTCAAAAGGGACTTCTCCATCATTCACAAGGAACTGGACTCCATAAAGGTAAAGAGGGTTATCCCAGTAATCTCGGAGACGGAAAAGAAACCGAAGGAACGTTAGAGAGACCAGAAGTAGTTATTCGTAAGGAACGAACGCTCGTTGAACCCGTGTCAAAAGGTTCGACTCACGTCACAATCTCTCGAGGTCGTTTACAGACTAACGTCAACAATCGAGGAGATAATTAAGACGGAGTAAAGACAAGGACTAAGGTTAAGAGTGAGAACTCGATCTAAATAACTGACACTAAAAAGGAAATAGTAGTTCGTTTTCCTAATTTCCAAAACTACTGACTGTGTATAGTACATGATAAAAAGCCAAAGGAAGTAACAGTAGTCTTCAACTGTACTCCTGGTATTAATACCTTCTCTGAAGGACGTTTTTCCGCTCAACGAAGAGTATAAGGAAACGTAGAGGCACTTCTAACCATTTCCAGTTCGTCAACAGTTTAGACAGGACGAGAAGGGGGGGTCCTGTCTTGGTCCGCTGAAGGTGGTGAGGAGGGTAGTTCTCTGTCAGAGACGACGACGGAAACGTTACAGCCACTTTTTTCTGTAGTACAAACGCAAGTGACTCTTCTGTCAAGTACTAGACTCTAAACCTTCGTCTCTTCGGTCAAGGTTGAGATTATTTCCTGTGTTACCCCCGTCTCTTTGTTGTGTAGACAACTAAGTACATTAACAAGAGAAAATCACTAAAGGGATGAACGACGGTCGAGGAAGCTTAAACAGACTCTCTGGTCTCTCTCTTAAGTTAAAGTCGTAACGTTCCTAATCCATACTCTTCCCCCTCCCGTTTGACTGTTTACCTTTCAAACAGGTTTTATATGACAGACCGTTTTAGTAGACGTGTCACTTCTTAACGGTAGACTTATAGGTATCCCACTTGTATCCCAGACTGTAATCACCGACGACTTCCGAATCATCCTGTTTGTGAAAGAAGTCCATCTAGAAGTATACCTAGTTTTCGGAGGAAAAGAACTAAGTTCCACGAACTTATCTGAACCAAGAGACACATAAGAAGTACAAACTACTAGTCCATAGAGTCGGGTATTAGGTCGTAGTTATCGAAGACATCCTTCATCTTCCCTTCAAGAGAAAGTCTCGTCCCGACCCACAACATGTGTCTTCAGAACACCTAGTCTACCTTCAATCGAGACAAGTAAAAGGAACCCATCATTACAAGATCCGGATCTGCGACCTCATTCAGAACCTTCCGAGGTAAAAGACACTGAAGGAGGAAAAAGAAAAGTCATAGCACACCAAGTACCCCGAGAAAGAAAAGTACCTTCTGTGAAACGTTAAGAAAATAGTGGAGGAGGAGAACGTTACTTCTCTGTCATCGAAGTATTAAGGGTAGTTACTCGTCAGAGTTCAAAAAAAGATCCAAAAGGGTTAGTACTAGAGGTCCAAACCACTCCTGTATATGTTGAAGAAATCAGTTTCTAGCAGGGTACACTACGAACTAGTTACGGTTCGCAACACAAAAGAGGAGACCTCTTTGTCGAAACTACGGGCAACAACGACAGTCTGAACACTCGTGTTCCTTACGGACTCGGGACATCAACGTTTATAAAAACTCGAGAACCATAAATAAAACACGTCAAACGTAAAATAGGTTATCCTTCACATTGAGTAGTACGGGGTCCTCTATGACTTTATGTAACAGTCGGTGTACTATAGGACGTGGTCGACGTTATTTATCATCGTTCTACATACACAGGCCAAAGGGACAAAGAGCCTCCATAAAGTTCTTCGTCGGTTCTCTGTTCGACTGGAGTATTCAGTCGAAAGAAACTCGAAGGAGGTGGTTGAGACACCTAAGTCACAACCAGAAATGAAGGTATTCAAATAAGACACAAAAAACCTTGTAAAGTTAATTAAGTCTTTTAAACCACTATACCTATAACAGAAGGAAACCAAGACTGACCTTATAGGTGACGTATTATCTTACTCGGACTCCTTTCAAACAATCACATACCTACACTCCTTGGTTTTCTACCGAGTTGACTCTAAATTATTTAAATCAAAGTATTTACCTTCGAAAAAACGTTTTCAACTGGTACAAATGGTCTTTTAAGACGTCTGGGGACAGAAACTCCGTATATAATCAGGTTTACCATATTGAAAGTCAAAAAACTGAGTTAGAAACGTACTTTAAATAGTCGAAAAATTCGACAGGAAGTCCTAGTTTTTGTAGGGTCCTAAAGTGTAGGAGATCCTTTTAGGATCGGAGGAAGAGTTATGAGTTCTTAAAAAAAGGGAGGACCTAGACCCGTCACTCAAGTCAGTCTTGTCATATCAACAGAAAGTCCGTCAATCGATGAAATTCTCCTAGGAATTTTAGTAGAGACACCGGTATCTCCTGTTACAGGGTTTGTCCATGGTCGACTTCAGGTGCCAGTTACTGTATGGTCCAAACTAATAACCGTTGATCTGGTCGAAAGGTCAGTTTTTTCGGTAAACGAAGACCACCCGGTGGACAGACCCGGTGTCTATTGACCTGAAACCAAACCTCTAAAACCTTCAAACAAGAGACTCTCCGAAAAAAGTTTACTCTCAGACTATATAGGGGTGGACATCGATACAAGTGCGGTTTCGGTGACATTGACGGGGAGTACATTTATAGGTCCCGGAGACGACGAACGACAAAGTGAAGTCGGTCGGCAAGGAAAACCTTTGGGAGACTTTACCGAAAGGTGGTCATCTAAGGGGGGTCCACGTCTCCTGGGACTAGTCGTACTCTGGGTTTGGAGACCTTCTTCCGAAGTCAGGAAACGGAGTCGTTCTCATCAAACAGACCCAGAAGACTGACTGGGTTTTCCAGAAGTTACATAAAATTTAGGACCTCTCGTCGTAACCTTTCAACCTCGACCAGTTACCCTTTCTACGTCCTCCGGTCACCCTATATCTACTTGAACCAACTCGTCTTTATTCTCACACATCTAACACTGACAACATAAAAGAACTTAAGCCTTACGTACGAACCTAGGTATGGTCGAAGGTCCGATTAAGGGGTTGGAGGTGGGAAACGATTCCGTCTCTTCGGGTCGAAGAGATGTCAGACTCACTTGTACCTAAGAAGAACTCTTCTACTTTTAAGGAAGTAAAGACAGGCACATGGGACTAATCCCGGTGCCTCATGTTTGAGGAACCCCTGTGTCTCATCGAGAAGAAAGAAGAGATATTCTGTGAAAACCAGTGACCAAAACATTTAAGGGACATCCCGATCAGGACGTCTACGTACAGAGTGGTCAAGAGATAGACTTTCTTAAAAGGACACTTTTTTACGGGGGAGGTACTGGAACTCAACAGAGACGTATAGAAAGCACTGAAGAGAATACCCGAAAAGTCCTCTACCGGTCTTGAGAAACCCCTAGAGGTAACAAACGGAGTCGTGACGAAGGAAAAAGGAGTAACGGGGAAGGACAACAACTGACACAAGACTGTCGTAAAGAGAAACAAGGACGTCACGGACAAGACGGAGGTAGAAGGAAAAGAAATTACTAAGGTGGGTTCTGAGGACATTGAGACTTTCTCATAAACTTACACTGTCCAATTCGTCAAAGAGGTCCCGGGAAAAGAGGGTCCTTACAACATGGACCGTGAAGTCAAAGACCTACAAAAAAAGAAGATTCACAACATTCCTTACCCGTCTTCAGTGTGGGTCCACAAGGACGTCGAAACTGTTGATCATGAGTTGACGGTCGCGATGAAGAGACTCGTAGAGAACCTCTAGAACGGATAAAAACGGAGACTCGTCCCAAAGTAACCCGTATCTGTGACGACACAGGTACCGACAACCTTCTTTTCTGTGAGTCAATCGGACACCGTACAATTATACGTCTTAAGACACTAATTAACGTATTTAGACAACGAAAACATATGTGGTTATTACTTGATAGTCAAGTTTTTTTTAAGTCCCTTGTTAGGGTAAATACTAGTCTGATTTTTCTTACTTTATGGTACCTTATTTGATGTCGTTCTTCCACTTTCCGGATATAAGACTTTTGATATTTGTGACTACTTTCTTAAACTTTTACTATTTTTCCTTACCTTTCTATAGGACACAAGGAACTAATCTTCCTAATTACAACAAATTTTACCGGTATAATAGGTTTCGTTAGATATCTAAATTAAGTTAGATAGTTTTATGGGTCCTGTGAAAGTGTTTTCATCCTGTTTTAATAAGATTTATTTAAAAACCTTAGTGGTTCCTGAGTTAACGGTTTCGACTGACCTCTTTTTTTTATCGACCTACATAGTGCAAGGGATAAGTCTGATATGAGATTTCGATGTAATTAGTTTTCTCGTACTATAACCGTATTTTAGTTTGTATATCTAGTTACCTTTTCTCATCTCTGGGGTCTTTATTTGGATGTGTGAATACCAGTTGTTAGATGCTGTTTTCTCCACTCTTTTGTTACCCTTTTTTCTATTAAGATTATTCACCACCACCCTTTTGACCTATCGATGTAATTTCCTTATAATCCCTTTTTATCTGTTTCTTATTTATCTACAAAGAGGTTTCTTCTGTATGTCTACTGGTTGTCCGTGTCCTTTTCAGTGAGTTGTAACAATTAACAGGGTAAGTCAAGTCAAGTCAGCGAGTCAAAAAGGCTGAGAAACGTCGGGGTACTTAGTGTCGTACGGTCCGGAGGGACAGGTAGTGGTCGAGGACCTCAAGTGAGTTTGAGTACAGGTAGCTCAGTCACTATAGTAGGTTGGTAGAGTAGGAGACAGCGGGGGAAGAGGAGGACGAGGGTCAGGGAGGGTCGTAGTCCCAGAAAAGGTCACTCAGTTGAGAAGTGTACTCCACCGGTTTCATAACCTCAAAGTCGAAATCGTAGTCAGGAAGGTTACTTGTGGGTCCTGATTAGAGGAAATCCTACCTGACAACCCTCGGTGCAATCCGTAATGACTGTTTTACCTCCGTACCAGGGGTCGGGAAAGAGGACCAAGGTGTCCGTGTCTAGGGTCCTACTTCCTCAATCCGGAACATTAAGACTGAACAGAAAAAGAGAGGAGCCGACTCAACTGACCTTTCCTTATAATTCCACGAATAACAAGAACTCTCCTCGTACTCTTCCGTGTTTCGGAAGACGTCGTAACGAGTCTTTTATTAAGTATTTCAAGTAGTAACTGTAAACAAGTTCCTGAAAATGTTTTCTCACAAGGTCCTACTCCTGTATCCGGCGTCGAACTCCGGTACCCTCCCTAACTATAGACTTCGGATAAACACTCCTTTTAGAAATACCGTTTCCTCAAATGACTTAAATCCCGAATCTTTATTAAATTTGTCAATCTTCAATTTCTAAATTCCTTACAACATTTGAATGGTATAAAATGATATCGAATATTCTCAATCCTTAAAGATCTCTGTGATATGGATCTTCGGAAAAATTGTCTATCGCTCGAGTCCTACAATCCACGTTTGTCCTAAATTCTTCTATTCATCATTTGACTCCTTACATCGTACTCAATGTTACATTAGTGTTCAGTTGATATTCTGTGTAATCTTCTCCATCTAATATCTGCTATTCCGACTAAAGCTCTCTTAGTGACTTCGTCCTTGAGACAAACTTCTCGTTGTTACTAAATACCTCTATTTTTTAGACCCTCTCCCCCTAGACTTTCACAGTTTGGAGACTGGATTACGTAAACATTTTCATATTTTCTCTTGGAATTTGAACTTTATTTGTCCGTCAGGTATCTTTTACTCTCCGACAGAGTAGTGGCTGTGGCAAGTCGAGAAGTTTAACTTAGGGACCGACGACCTCAACCTGAGGCCGTTACCTGACCCACCTAGAGGGACGTCAGGTTCCCTGAGAGTTTTCAGAAGAGGTTGTGGTGTCAAGTTTTCGTCAATTAACAATCCCTTTACGTTTAGTTTTGGAATTACTCCATAGTCGAGTTCGGTTAGTATTACCGGTAGTAGTATATAAGATGTTTATTATTTACGATCTCTTCCATATCTTTTTTCCCTTGGGAACACATACCAAAGACTCTTAAATTCAACCGAATTGGCGATACCTCTCCTAACATCTCAAAGGAGTTTTTACTTTTTATCCTAGTGTTATAATGGGTGTTAAGGTGAGGACCCATACGTACGTTTCCTTCACTTCTGTCCTATAACTTCTCTATATACGTGGGGGTACAAATGACCTAACAATAAGTGTTATCGGTTCTATACCTTTGTCGGATTCACAGTCGGGTACCGAATTACCTATTTCCTATACACTATGTCGTACGTGTGTACACGTGTCTGTGTCTGTGTGTCGCCTTATAATATGTCAGTGCTCTTTCTCCCTTCAGGACGGTAAACACACACTGTTGTGCCTACCTGGAACTCACGTAATACGATTTACTCTATTCAGTCTGGTTCGTTCTCTTTAATACATATTATAGTGAATGTACACCTTAGATTTTTTCGGTGTGAACATTTTGGTCTCATCATACCACCAATGGTCCCCAACCTTCCACATCCTTAATCTCTCTATGACAAATTTCCATGTTTACACGGTAGTCATCTACTTATTCAGGATCTGTAGATCCGAAGGGAACACCGAGTCTGCCATTTCTTAGGCGGACGTTACGTCCTCTGGACCTAAACTAGGGATCCAACCCTTCTAGGGACCTTCTCCCGTACCGTTGGGTGAGGTCATAAAAAAGGACCTCTTAGGAATACCCGTGTCCTCGGACCACCCGATGTCAGGTACCCCAACGTTTCTCAACTTATGCTGACTCGCTGATTCGTATCGTGTATCGTGTGTATTACTAATATTTCTTATATGACATAATATTTGAAGTTTCAACGGTTCCCTGAATTAGAATTAACAAGAGTGGTGTTATTTCTTTACGATGACACTACACTATCTCCACAAGCGATTGAGATAGAACCAGTATACCGTTAAATTTTTACATAATATAGTCGTGTAACATATGGAATCTGAATACGTTCCAATATACAATTAAATAGAGTTGTTTATTTTACGTGAAGAATCGACTAAATATGAACAGTGGGAGAAAAGTGAGAAGGAGACTGTGATCAATTATAGTAATATAATATATATAGATAAAATATAATATTTGATATATACATAGTAGTTTAAGAGAAATAGATGACTACGGTAGAATTACGCACGTACATCTTGGTTTATGAGAATATAAGTCACAAAAGAGTTACAATCCAAAAATTGGGGTGATAGAAACTCTGTAAAATATACTCTACTCTAAAGTGTGTAAAGTTGAAGTGTGTATTAAGTCCAAAGGAGAGAAGAACATAAAGGACAGGATGACTTACAGTGATAATATTAGGATGCGTAGGAAGAAGGAGGATTACACTTACATCAAAGGACAGAAAATTTAATAGGAAAAGTTAGAGAGTATTTAGAGTCAAGAAAAATTAGGGGATGGTCGAGAGGGAGTCTAAAGGGGAAGTAAAACAGAAATAACTTAGTATAATAACAGTAGAGTAGAATGTCAGTAAAACTAAAACACGAAAGATAGAAGAGGTCACAGTGATTTTAAACTTAGATTTAAATTACCGTCTGAGTCATTAAGTTTTTTGTCGAAAAGACCCGAAGAGACCACCTGTCACCAATCCTTAGACGGATCGTTATGTCCCTTGTGACCAAGCTAGGGACTAGGTCTTTCTAGTTTGTACGGTACCTCTTTGATTCTGGCACGTGGTACTGTAGACACGGACACGAGTCTCGGGTGTTCGGTGTTGATGACTCGGGTACACGACGTCGATGATTTTGGGTACACGGGAGCCCCGACACGAGGTGTGATTATCTTCGGTGGTGTCACTCTTCGGGACCCACATATACGTTTCCTTGACTTCTGTCCTATACCTACTCTACATACGACACACGTATACGTATGCCGTTGATCTCATCGGGGGTGAATGGCGTTGATCTCTTTCGGACACGTGTCGTCATTCCTGGGTCCCGTCGGTTTTGTATTTAATTGATTTTTTCTCTTGTTGAAAAGGTTGACTCAATAGATTTTATACATCTATTTTAAAATTCTGTTTAAGAAACTTCAGAGTTCCTTAAATTATCTAACCGTAACCATATGGATAATCTTACCGATTTTAAGTCTAGTGATCGTTGTGTCAACGACCGTTCCCACACCATACTTTCGTTGAGACTAAGTAACGAAGACCCTTACGTTTACCTTATCGATGAAACTTTCTATCAAACAAAGTAAGAATGTTTATCAAACAAAGTAAGAATGTTTCGATTTACAAGAAAAAGGTATTCTGATCGTTAGTACGAGGAACCATAAATATGGATTTGATATGAGTGTTTTTGATTATGTTTCTACAGATATCGTTGGAATAAATATTAAAGTTTTTGGACCTCTGTTGGTTCTATAGGAAGTCATCCACTCACCTATTTATTTGACATTATGAAGATCTGTTACCTTATAATAAGTCAAGATATATTTTTTTTTCGTTTCTTAATTTACTTTGTTTTACACTTCTGTACCTCCTTTACATTTACATATAATGATTTTCTCCTCTCACTTTTTCAACCGAATTTCGAGTTGTAAGTCTTTTGCTTCTAGTACCGTAGACCAGGGTAGTGAAGTACCCTGCATCTACCCCTTTGTCACCTTTGTCACAGTCTGAAATAAAACCCCCCGAGGTTTTAGTGACGTCTACCACTGACGTCGGTACTTTAATTTTCTGCGAATGAGGAACCTTCTTTTCAATACTGGTTGGATCTATCATATAAGTTTTCGTCTCTGTAATGAAACGGCTGATTCCAGGTAGATCAGTTCCGATACCAAAAAGGACACCAGTACATACCTACACTCTCAACCTGACACTTCTTCCGACTCGCGGCTTCTTAACTAGGAAAACTTGACACCACAACCTCTTCTGAGAACTCTCAGGGGACCTGACGTTCCTCTAGGTTGGTCAGGTATGACTTCCTCTAGTTGGGACCCTAAAGAAACCTTCCTTACTACGATTTCGACTTTGAGGTCATGAAACCGGTAAGATACACTTCTCAACTGAGTAACCTTTTCTGAGACTACGACCCTCCCTAACCCCCGTCCTCTTCTTCCCCTGCTGTCTCCTACTTTACCGAACTACCGTAGTGACTGAACTACCTGCACTCAGACTCACTTGAGGTCCTCAACCACTACCTGTCCCTCCGGACCGCACAACGCTAAGTACCCCAACGTTTCTCACTCTGTGCTGACTCGCTGACTTGACTTGACTTGACTTGACTTGACTTGACTTCGCATATTTCGGTCTAGTTTTCCGATATATGACACTAAGGTTAACATTATATAAGACCTTATTTGTTTTAATATCACTTTCGTGCTTCTACTCACCAATGTTCCTTTCCTACTCTTTCTCCTCGCGTCTCCTAAAAATCCCGTTACTTGGATAAGACATATAAATTTTCAAAAAATATGAAGTAATCTGTAAAAAGTTTTGGGTATGTTATACGTTCTGCATATGTTTGACACACGAGTACCACTATAACTGTAAAGTCACACCCAAGTAGTGACATTGTTTAGACGGTGAAACAACCCCCTATAACTATTACGTCCTCTAGTGCACAAACACCCCGGCTCTCCATATGCCCTTTCGAGACATTGAAGAAGAGTAAAAACACATTTGGACTTTGACGAGATTTTGTAATTAAGTTATTTTCATTTCGTTTCAAATGTCTAAACCACTTTAACTTAGATGTTGATGAAATACTTTCTAAATCATAATGACATATAAAACATGGACTAGTTTGTTTGGTTCTTTTTTAGTCATTTATGTTTCTCGTGAGTTTGTTATACTAATTGTTGAGTTGGATTACAGGAGTAAATCTTGACCAGTGTACAAACGTAACACAGAGATTACTGAACACCCTTTGGAGATCCGAGTCGGGTTTGTTTGACAAGTAGACCCGTCTCCTGTCGGCACATTAACCCATAACAAACACCTGTCACCTTTACTCTTTTCCTTCAACTTATGGACCCCACTCCCGTACTTCTATACATAAACCTCTCGGCTAGATCTCTAGACGGATTCTCTCTCTACACCAGAAGTCGTCAGTCCTGAGGGGTACTTCCACCTAGTTTTTTGCTACAGGGTTAAACGTGAAGAGTGGTCTAAAGGTCTGAAAGAGGAGGAAAACAAAAGGACAGCGTAAATAGGGTGAGATTAAAAAGGTCACAGAGTCCAAGGGTTATCAAGACAGACTGAAGACACAGAGAAATCGAGTGGAGTTAGTCTGTAGTATAAGAGTTTAAAAAGGTAGGACAAGTTTGGGTACTTGTCCAAATAATATGTTTGGGTATGTCCAAACACTATCCCATTGTCCGTCCTTCCGGTCCCCAGAGGTTTACCTCCTTGATCGGACGTTCACAGTCTGTAAAATAGAGAGAATTCGCCGTCCTCCTTTGTTTGATCACTATAAAAAAGGAAGAGATATGTTTAAATTTTCCTCCAAAGAGAATTTTAAGACATAACGGTATTACTGTGGACCAAAGTGAACTTCAATTGGTAACGGAAAAAGAATACCTTTACAAATAGAATTCGATACGATTACATGATACGTAAATGGGGTTTGAGACAGAAGTTCAGCCAAGGTGGAATACCCAAGTTTTAGATGAACTATTTGGTCATAGAATATGAGGGTATAACAAAGAGATTAGATACATTTACTGTGATAAACATACCACGAGACGGGAAGAAGTTCTAAGTTCAATTAGGAAAATACCGGGTTCTATTTGGTAAACCACGGTTCTAATAGGGTTTTAAGTAGAATACCCACTCCCCGGACCACGGTAAGATTCAAAACTCTGTAAGGAAAGAAAGTAATTGTCTGACGACCACTGGTATATTGTAGGTCGACTTCTGATCGTCCCCCCATGAGAAAGACGGGGGAAGACTACGGATACAGTCTTCGAAAGAGATAGACGAAATATGAAATTATTTTGAAACTATGTGTTTTCGAGACTCGTTAGTTCGGAGCAGAGACCGGGGCCTAACTTATGAAGCGGTGGTCCCCGGTTCTTAGGGCCTCAGCATTAAGTTGTTGTTGGAAAGTAAACATACTATAGTATGTATAGTATTTGATACATAGTCCACAAGACTAACTTTTACCCCAATAATATCCATACTTATTCAGTACTAGTCTCTTTCAAGACGTAGTCAGATCCTCCTTTCTTTTTGTACTCATCAGATCCTCCTTCCTCTTTGCCTCAAAATTACCCTCGAGGAGATTAGGAGTGATCTGATTAAAATCAAGAACTAAGAGATCTCTTACGTATTCCAAGTAGGTGGAAGAAACTCGGACGAGAGAGTCAAGTCAAGTCAAGTCAGTGAGTCAGTAGAGGTTGAGAAACGCTGGGGTACCTGACGTCGTATGGTCCGAAGGGACGGGCAGTGGTAGAGGACCTCGAACGAGTTTGAGTACAATAACTCAACCACTACGGTAGGTTTTTAAAGTAGGACAGCAGAGGAAGAGGAAGACGGAAGTCAGAAAGGGTCGTAGTCCCAGAAAAGGTTACTCAGTCCAGAAGTGTAATCCACTGGTTTCATAACCTCAAAGTCGAAGTCGTAGTCAGCAAGGTTACTTATAAGTTCTGACTAAAGTAATCCTAACTGATCAACCTAGAGGAACGTCAGGTTCCCTGAAGAGTTCTCAGAAGAGGTTGTGGTGTCAAGTTTTCGTATTTATAAAACCGAGAGTCGAAAGAAATATCAGGTTGAGAGTATAGGTATGTACTGATGACCTTTTTGATATCGAGACTGATCTACTTGTAAACAACCGTTTCATTACAGAGACCAAAAATTATACGACAGATCCAACCAGTATTGAAAAGAAAATTTTTCGTTCATAGAAAATTAAAGTACCTACGTCAGTGGTAGACGTCACTAAAACATCGGGGGTTTTTATCAGAGAGTGACAAAGGTAACAAAGAGTCAGATAAACGGTACTTTACTACCCTGACCTACGGTACTAGAAGTAAACAACTTACAACTCAAAATTGGTCGACAAAGTAAGAGGATAAAGTGAAAGTAGTTCCCCGAGAAGTCAAGGAGAAGTGAAAGACGGTATTCTCACCACAGTAGACGTACAGACTCTATTAACTATAAAGAAAGGGTCGTCAGAACTAAGGTCGAACACGAAGTAGGTCGGACCGTAATACGTACTACATACGACGTATATTCAATTTATTCTCCCACTGTTATACGTCAGAACTACATGAGGAAAGGGTTGAACCTTGGTCAGACAACAAGGTACAGGTCAAGATGGACAACGAAGAACTGGGCGTATGTCTAAAGAGTCCTCCGTCCATTCCACCAGACCATAAGGGTAGAGAACTTCTTAAAAGGTTTCAAACAAAGTTAAGTGTGTTTCCGAAATCACACCAGTCACTTAACCACTACCTGTCCCTCAGGACCGCACGACACTAAGTACCCCAGCGTTTCCGAAATCACACCAGTCACTTCGTCTTCATCGATAAAAAAGACCTTAAGAGGACGGAAAAGATACTAGGTTACCTAAACCGTTAAACTAGAGACCAAGGAGACGGAAAAAACTTAGATTGAACTTGTAGACTTTCAAGTACCAAGTACATGACATCTTCAGACCGAACCTCTCAAAACTCGTAATGAAATGATCATACACTCTACCGACGTTAACACACCATCAAACTTGTGAGAAACGGTAACGGGAAGAAACCCTAACAATACTTTTGACTGGAAAGGGTCAAGACACCGGTGACGACTCAAAAGGTTTAAACGACCGTATAACTCACGTCGTGAAAGTGTCGTAGTAGAAAGTCCTAAACTTTATCGAGTTGACCTTAAGGTAGTGGAGGAGATCGAAACAAGGATCATTACGAAGGATTCCGGGTGAATTGAAACATAACTTTCTACAGACCGAGATCCAATCACTAGTGTGGTAGTACCAATAGACCCAGTACAACTAGAAAAAACATATTAAAAAGACACATAAGGATGGTGGAGAATTATAGAAGACGAAGAAAATCCATGTACGGTAAAGACAGGAAATAAAACGGGTAAAAGAGTACTTTACAAGGGAACCATAGAAGTTAAAAGAACTTCTCTAGAGATCAGAAAGGGTAACATAACAAAAGGAGATAAAGAAACATAACTAGTGACTCCTTCCGGAAGAATAAAGAGGAACGATAATCCTTGAGACGTAAGTTTACCCATATATAAAGGAAAAGAGGAAACCGAAATCGAAGAAAAGAAAGGAGTCGATAAACCTTCCGAAGGAGTCTTTCGGTAAAACGGAAAAAAGTAAAGAAGAACCCCTACCAGCACTAGTGACAGAGGACATGTCACAGTACTTGGAGGCAGGTATCAAGAAGTCTGTGACAGATAGTTAGTCAAGATTAGGGAACTGAGATAAACAATAAAGGTGACATATTAGTATTTCCTAAACTAAATCCAGTATGGACTTACCAGATCACCAAAAGGGATGAAAGAAGTTAATTTCGGACTTAAACCGTTATTCCTCAAGTACTAGACTCGGTGTCAGTCGAGGACCAGAACAAAAACGACTGACATATGTCGAAGAGGTAGAAACCAACGTTACTTATATTGGTTGGACTAAAACCATAACTGGTAGACCACTACAAGTACACATCTCAGAAGAGAACATAACAACCTTCTCCCACAAACAATACTGGTCCCGAATAAGAACCTTTTTGAGACAATCGGAAACCGGACGAAATAAAACATGAGGTTCCGGTATAAACGGACAATGAGGTCCATAGAGTACTGAAGGATGAAAACGTAAGGTCAGGGGATTCTACTTTTCTTGTAGAAACCCCCCCACAATCAAGATCTTCCAGAACATCCAGAAGTATCTTGACAAGTTAAAGTCGAAGAAATCATAATGACCAATCCCGTATCTGAACCTAATGACACTATAACTTACCAAACGGAACCTTTGCTTGTCTTTAGTAAGACAGTAAAAACTCTAAAGAGGATACATAACGTAAAGTCTGAGAAGAACTGATACTCCCGATGAGGTAAAGAAGATACCCTAGGAAGGGGTGTCAACACCTATCTTACCAGTAGACTTAATTTAAACGCGTAAGGTCAGATAAAATCAAGAGACTAAGAATTTTACAACTACAAGTGAGAACGGTAGAGGACGAACTGGTGAAGATCAAATGGAACTAAGTACCTGGGTTGTACGGTCCAAGGATACGTTATAACGAGAAATGTCGTAGTCTCAAATGAACGTAGTGGTCAGTGTAGGTGCTGACCCTCAACAAAAGTGAAACCGAGGTAGAGAAGTAAGAAAGACATCAATAAAGGAGTAAGAAGAGGTCATCGGATAACCCGTGGATGGCCGGACCCCTCAAGTAGAAAGTCACAGTATAGAAAACGGAAAAGTATGACAAGTGCCCTAAGGGTTTCGTTCTTATGACTTCATCAAACGGTAAGGGAAGAGGTCTCCTCCGTATTCCAAACAGGTTGAAGAAACTCGAAACGAGAGAGCGAATAGGAAATTAAGTATGAAACGTAGACAGAACAAGGAGACTAACAAAGTATAATCGGGGGTCTGTACGAGTCCGTAAGGATAAGATTTATTTATGTCCAACCTCAAACAGAGGAGAAATTCAAGAGTCAGAGAAATAAGGAAAGTAACATTATAAAGGTTTTTGACTTTATAATAGAATCATTCACACTGATACACACGACACGACACGAATCAAAGAGTCAGTACAGACTGAGAAACGTTGGGGTACCTGACATCAGGGAGTCCATGAGACAGGTACATTAAGAGGTCCGTCAAGAGGTCACCCATCAGTAAAGGAAGAGGTACCCTAGAAGTGTTGGGTCCCTACCTTAGACCTAAAGGATGTGACGTCCACCTATGAAATGAGAGACTCAGTAGTTTATACTTACGAAAATCGATGAGGGCTGAGAAACACTGGGGTACCGGACATCAGTTGGTCCGAGGAAACAGGTACCCCTAAGAGATCCGTTCTTATGACCTCCTCCCAACGGTACGGTAGGAGGTCTCCTAGAAGGGTTGGGTCCCTAACTTGGGATCAGAAGGTGTGACTTCCGTCTAAGAGATGGTAGACTCGGTGGTCCTTTCAGGAGTTTATACGTATATACTACCCATTTACTTGATTACTTGTAAGTCAAATGATAAAGAAGTATTCGAATCCAACACGGTATACTGAAAATTTTTGTATTAGGACAGGAAGTCAGAGACCAACGATTCAATTTATTGTATAAAATCATGAGATGGAAGTAGAATCTTTCGTGTTGATACTTGTTTCGATCACCTCCACTACCTTAAGGTCAACTCGATAAAGTTTAGGACTTTCTACTACGACACTTTCACGACGTGAGTTATACGGTCGTTCAAACCTTTTGAGTCGTCACCGGTGTCCTGAAATTTTCCAGTCAAAAGTGGGGTTAGGGTTTCTTTCCGTTACCGTTTCTTACAAGTTTGATGGCGTGTTAATGTCAGTAGAGTGTGCGATCATCTCATTACGAGTTTTAAGAGGTTCGGTCCGAAGTCGTTATGCACTTGGCACTTGAGGGTCTACAAGTTCGACCAAAATCTTTTCTGTCTCCTCTCTAGTTTAACGGTTGTAAGTGACCTATTAGTTTTTTCGTTCTCTCAATCTCTTTTTATAAATAAAGACGAAATAACTGATACGGTTTCGGAAACTGACACACCTAGTGTTATTTGACACCTTTTAAGACTCTCTCTACCCTTATGGTCTGGTGGACTGGACGGAGAACTCTTTGGATATACATCCAGTCCTTCGTTGTCAATTTTGACCTGTACCTTGTTGTCTGACCAAGGTTTATCGTTTTCCTCATGCAGTTCCGACATATAAGAGTGGGACGAATAAATTGAATATACGTCTTATGTAGTACTCTTTGCGACCTGACCTTCTTCGTGTTCGACCTTAGTTCTTACGGTCCTCTTTATAGTTCTTGGAGTCTATACGTCTACTGTGGTGGGAATACCGTCTTTCACTTCTCCTTGATTTTTCGGAGAACTACTTTCACTTTCTCCTCTCACTTTTTCAACCCAATTTCGAGTTGTAAGTCTTTTACTTCTAGTACCGTAGGCCCGGGTAGTGAAGTACCCTTTATCTACCCCTTTGTCACCTTTGTCACAGTGTGAAATAAAAAAACCCGAGGTTTAAGTGACGTCTACCACCGACGTCGGTACTTTAATTTTCTGCGAATGAGGAACCTTCTTTACAATACTGGTTGGATCTATCGTATAACTTTTCGTCTCTGTAATGAAACGGTTGTTTTCGAGCAGATCAGTTCCGACACCAAAAAGGTCACCAGTACATACTACACTCTCAACCTGACACTTCTTTCGACTCTCGGCTCCTTAACTACGCAAACTTGACACCACAACCTCTTCTGAGAACTCTCAGGGAACCTGACGTTCCTCTAGGTTGGTCAGGTAAGACTTCCTCTAGTCGGGACCCTAAAGAAGCCTCCCTTACTACGATTTCGACTTTGAGGTCATGAAACCGGTGGAGTATACTTCTCAACTGAGTAACCTTTTCTGAGACTACGACCCTCCCAAACCCCCGTCCTCCTCTTCCCCTACTGTCTCCTACTCTACCGACCTACCGTAGTGACTGTACTACCTACACTCAGACTCACTTGAGGCCCTCAACCACTACCTGTCCCTCAGGACCGCACGACACCAAGTACCCCAGCGTTTCTCAGTGCTGACTCGCTGACTTGACTTGACTTGACTTGGAAGTAGAATGACTAACAATTTTAGATATTTTGGAAAAAGAACAAAGAACACAAATACATTAGATCAAATTAGGTCATTTATAATATCTGGTCTCATTCGTTTTTATTTGGTTCCAACACGACACGACACGACACGACACGACACGACACGTCAACACAGGTTGAGAAACACTAGGGAACCTGACACATCTGATATCGGAAAGTCCGAGAAAGGTACCCCTAAGAGGTCCGTTTCTTATGACCTCACCCAACGGTACGGGAGGAAGTCCCCTAGGAGGGCTGTCTCACTAACTTGGGTCCAGAGGGTGTAACGTCCGTCTAAGAAATGGTAGACTCGGTGGTCTCTTTACGTTTGGTTTCTACGGGGTATAAATAAAGTCACAAATGGTTATGACCAGAAAACGGTCATTACAAGATCCAAGATATCTATCGAACGACTTCTTCTGTCTCTACAGGAACGAGTGGGTCCCACACCTCTGTCTATTAAGTATGTGTTTGACTATATTGTATTATTTATTATTGTTATACTATAATTCATATTATGAGAATGTTACAATATTATTTATATTATATTCCTCTCCTGATGACTAATATTCCCCCCAATAGAACACACACATACACACACTCACGGGGACCCACCTTGTAGTGTGTATATCCGGAATAAGTAGTGGGTCTACAGTTCCACTCGGGGAGGAAACGAAAATGGGTGACGATACCTTTACGAAAGTCAAAATAAAGAGAAAGAGAGGAAAAGGTCTTTTTTATCAAAAAGAAAAAACAAATTAAATCGTCAAGGAACCGTTCCTATCTTTTGATAAGGTGTATTCCTTGATAACGGCACATGATATCTAAGACAGAGTTAAGTAAGAACGTTGTCTTCAAATTAAAGATTTATTTGCAAAGTCATGACAAAAACATAGGATACTGGGATCAATATTGATATTACAAATTTTATTATTGTGTCGGATACTTTAAAACCAAGTATGTAAAAGGCGATGTTTCCGAATTAAATCTTATAACAGACTGTAAATAGAATACTATGACATTATAAAATAGTGCAAAGGACGACTTTCCTCGGATTTTAGAAGTCGTCAAGACTATTGACTCTCGATCTCGTCCATTCCCAGATACAATACTCACTGAGAGTAACTCTAATCTTCACCCTATACACATCCCCTGTTCTTATTCACTATTTTACTAATCTTTTAGTATGTTCTCGTAAAAGTCCCTCCTTATTTTAGAGTCAGTATTCGGAAGTTAAGAACTGACTAAACCCTTTGAAAAGAATATCTAAGGGAGAATCAAGGAAGAGTCTTTGGAGACATTTATAGACAATACGGAAGTCACTGGGATAAAGTACCATAGGACCTTGGTCGGATATCACAGAGTACTCTTTTAACAATTTACAAGTCCTAAAACATTCTCAATAATTCGTGTTGGTAATACTTTTCAATTAATGTACCCTCGTGTAGACGGTTATACTTCCCTATTCATTGAGGTCCCCAGGTAGGAAGATGACTTTTTTATTTACTCTTTTTTTAGTCTTAGATGAAACAACTTTTAGACCTTTTGTTAATTTCCAAATACACACGACTAGTTGTTTACGTTGAATGTTTACCCTCCCCTCACAACACCGTGAAAATGAACGGAAACCCGGTGGAAGGAGGGGACGAACTCTCTCAGTACTTCTATATCCGGTGTAAGGATAACACTCTGGAAACAGGGACGAAAGTTTCCCTTTCCTCGTCTGGGACTAGAGTTTCTAAGACAAACAGATGAACCTCGGGAGACCCCTAATAGACTTTCTAACTTCTTTCCGTCAAACCAAAAATAAAACACGTCGTATCTCGAAGTAATCTTACGTCGGTTCACCTCCCGTAAGGAACGTTTGTTCTTTCCATTTATCTGTTGGGGAGGATAGACCCCCTTCTACAATTCCAACGTCATTTGTTATCTGTACAACTTTTGAACCATTCTTTCTGACTCTTCTCTGTAAAACACCCCTTCACCTTGTCATTTTTAAGGGATACACATCCTAAATATAGAGATTTACTAGAAATCAAAGTTCTCTTCGTCTTTGATTTCCGATTCCGTCTTAACATTTCCCGGACCAATTCGTAACTTCCTAAATCTTTTCCGTGTCCTTCGTCTCTAGTTTAACGGTTCTAGGCGACCTAGTACTTTTTCGTTCTCTTAAGGTCTTTTTATCGATGAAGACAAAGTGATTGATGTGATTTCGGAAACACACTTAATGTTGGTTGACACCTTTTGAGAATTTCTCTACCCTTATGGTCTTTTAGAATGGACAGAGGACTCTTTGAACATACGTCTAGTCCTTCGTTATCAATCTTGACCAGTACCTTGTTACCTGACCAAGGTTTAACCCTTTCCTCATACAGTTCCGACACATAACAGTAGAACGAATAAATTGAATATACGTCTCATGTAGTACGCTGTACGGTCCGACCCACTTCGTGTTCGACCTCAGTTCCACCCGTGTTATTTCCTGTCTTTACTGTACCTTGATTGTCTTCGTCTTCTATAATTCTTCTCCACCGTTCTTATGTGTCTTCTTGATATGGTTCTAGAAGTACTGGGTCTATTAGTGCTACCACACTAGTGAGTGGATCTCGGTCTGTAGGACCTTACACTTCAGTTCACCCGGAATCCTTCGTAGTGATGTGTGTTTCGATCACCTCCACTACCGTAAGGTCAACTCGATAAAGTTTAGGACTTTCTACTACGACACTTTCACGACGTGAGTTATACGGTCGTTTAGACCTTTTGAGTCGTAACCGGTGTCCTGACCTTTTCCAGTCAAAAGTAAGGTTAGGGTATCTATCCATTACAGTTTCTTACCCACACTCTCAACCTGGTATTTCTTCCTAGTTGAGGTTTCTTAAATACGAAAACTTGACACCACAACCTCTTCTGAGAACTCTTAGGGAGTCTGACGGTCCTCTAGTTTGGTCGTTTAGGATTCCCTTTAGTCAGAACTTACAAGTAATCTTCCCGACTACGACTTCGACTTCGAGGTTATGAACCCGGTGGACTACACTTCTCGACTGAGTAATCTTTTCTGGACTAAGACCCTTCCTAACTTCCATCCTCCTCTTCTCCTACTGTCTCCTTCTCTACCAACCTACTGTAGTGGTTGAGTTACCTGTACTCAAACTCGTTCGAGACTCTCTACTACTACCTGTCCTTTACGACCACAGGACTTCCGGTACTTCCGGTACTCCAGGAATTCTCAACCTGTGCTGACTCACTGACCTGTTGTTTCATAAGTTCCGTACGACTTGTGACACGGTCATACGTTTCTCTCAAAAAAAAAAGGAACGACAACAAACAAACCCATACAAAAACAAAACAGAGGTCCGTTTTTTTGAGTTTGTTACATATTTGAATGGTATTCTGTTTCCTGTGTAAAGACTCTCGTGTATGGTGATTATAAAAATGTATTTTTCCATCTTTTTACGATCTGCATATTGGTTTTGGGTGTCCTTGGTTGGTTTTGTTCGGGACTCGTACTCTTTCCAATACTAAAATTCTCAATAGAAGATTTTAAGTTTTACAGCTCAAAAGGTGTTTTTTTTTAAAATTTTGAACGTTTCTTTGTTCTTTTATACTGGGTGAGTGTCTTTTTAATTATCTTTGATAGTTACTCCTTAGTTCGGTATCTTCAACAAGTCGTTCCGGAAATTAAGTTGACCGAATTTATACGAGTTTTATGATTCCTTTAGTACCTGTTTTTAACATATTGAGGTCCCCTTACTATAAGGAGTTTCTCACATGTAGAGATTTCTCTACGTCCTATATTTTTCCCTGGTTTGATTAAGATCCAATTTTTAACGTTATAGTCTTTACTTAAGTCATTCTTAAAGTTGTAGTCTAAACTCGTCAGTCTCAACTTTTAGTCTCTTGAACTTTTGTTCAGTAAATTTTAATAGGTCAGACTCCTTGTATTTCTGTTCCCTTACTTGTTTTTACTTCTCTCAGATACTCTAGACACACTGTGGTAGTTATTATCTTGTATTTTTCTTACCTTCAAAGTAATTCCTCTCTTGGCTCTCTTTCCCTACATTTTCTTAAAACTTTTTGATACTGGTTGTTCAGTAGGAAACTAATTTATGTACTTGTATGTGTAAGTTCTTCGAGTTACTTGAAATCTTTCCTTTTTGTGTTCTCTAGGTGTGATCCTGTACAATATTATTTTGAAAATTTCCGTCTCTGTTTCCTTCTTGGAACTTTCGTCGTTTTCTCTTGACTTACAGGATAAATTCCCTCTGAGTAATTCTTTTTCTGACCTGTAGAATCGTCTTTGGTACCTCCGGTCTGCCGTCACTCTACTATATAAATTTCGTGGATTTCTTTCTCTTTCGGGTATTGAGATATGGACCGTTTTGATCGTAAGTTTTTATTTCTTCAATTCTGTAAGGGTCTAATTGTTTACGACTCCCTTAAGTAGTGATCATCTACACAGGATAAACAAGTCAGAGACTCAACGTAGGTTGAGACACTGGGACACCTGACACCGTGTCACTTCTGAAACAGGAAGTGATAAAGGACCTTAAACGAGTTTAAGTACAAGTAACTCAACCACTACGATCTACACAGGATATCCTTTACGATTACTCAGGAAGTCCAACTTTACTTTCCTATGATCTGTCATTCGAACTTCGGTGCACTTCTTTATTGTGTCCATTTCCTTATATATTCGGTCATAATCACATAAAAAGTAAACACCGAGGAAAAAGAAAGGGTCAAACTAGTTTTTCTGTTTAGTATTTTACTATTACTATTCGGATACAATTTACCCGTGTGTTTCATCTTTCTACATTAAACACTGTGTCATTGTATTTCCCCCCTCCCTACCTCGTTACGTCCTAGTCTTAAAAATGTATGGATACTTTCAATTGTACTATAATTAACTTTTATCTAACAATGTACAAACACTCCAATTAACAATCGAGGTCGTGTTGGTTACGATTTTATTGACAATTTATATGTCTTTTTATTTAATATTTCCTTAGTTTTAGTATGTGATGTTTTTATGGTTTGTGTTTTCTTCCGTCAATTACCACTGTAACTCCTTGTTTGTTCTATACTTTGTATACTTTCTTTTTCGTTTTAACGTCTTTATTTACAAAGTAATAGGCATTAATATTTAACTAATTTGAGAAGATGATCTTTCATTTATAAAAGTTTTATCTAATTTTTCGTTTTACGATGATATATGACAGATCTTTTCTGAGTAAAATATAGGTTCTGTTTATCCAGTTTCATTTTCTTACCTTTTCCTGTAAGGTCCGTTTGTCAATGATTTTCTCTTGACTTTATAGTCACGATTCTAGTCTATTTTATCTGAGTCAGTTTTTAACCCCCACCAGGATTCTATCGTCTCCTTATCCTGTCCCTCTGGTGAAAGAGGGGGTGTTTAAGTAGCTTTCTTGTAAACTTGCGACTCATTTAAGGTGTTTTGTTGAAGACTTACGACCGTCTCCTGTAGTCCGTGGGTTTTCGTCGGGTAACAGAAGTTTTCCTCCATCCTTTTTTATATTTTCTATTTTTCTCTCTGTTTTCTCCATCCCTACCTCGAGGCAGGGTCCTTCCCTCAGAATTTTTTTCTCTCTTCAAAGATTTGTGGTTCTTTGTGAAAGTGACCGTTCAGACAACACTCGGAACCTTGGAGTCTCCCGTTGTATTGACCCTCCTTTTTATTTATTTATTGATTTTGGGTGTCTAATACACGGGTTGTCATTTAGGGTAGTCTCTTCGTCACGTCTGTGAACGTAGACGGTGATCGTTCATCCCCGACACTCCCTCCGTCCCCGACGTAACGAATCTCATTCCTGGCCCGGACTTACGGGACTCCCGTTAGACTCCATTGATTGAACTCTATCGTTTGGTCTGACACCCTATCGATGGTACACTTTTCGGGATTGGATTCTGTGGTGGTCCTGGTGAGTGTGTTGTTTCCTGACTCGTCTCGATCGACCGACGTCTAACCGGGTAGGGAATGACCTCTGTCCGTCCGCTCCCGTCGGGCTCGACCTTCCCCCGTTAGCGCCGGGGTCTCTCCGTAATAGTTCGTTTGACGTTCGTCCGAAGTAACGATTAGTTCTGAAGAACCTTAAGACCTACCAGTTTAAGGCGGACTCTTCCTCGTGACCAACATGTGGGTCTTTTGGCTCGTCGTCCCTACCCCCTCCGCTATTCAAATGTCAAGGGCCGTCTCGTTGGATCTTGGATTCGTCACATCTGTCCCTTTCGTGTCTACGGTACTCGTCCCCGTTTGGGTCACACCGACTCTGTGACGTTTGTGTGTGGTCACAATAAAGAAACTTCGCAGGGAGGGTGGAATGTCGTGTTGACTTGTTCACTCGGATTCTTTCACAGGTGGTGACGGGGGAACACAGTCCCGTCTTTAATCTGTGACTTCTCTGGTCGTGTATCTCCTTTGATTTTGTCGCCCTTGGCGAAACCTTCACTGTCTTCTTTAGGTCGAGGTGGGTGGTCTTGTGGCTGTGTTCGACGGGATTGGTCCTTTGGAACTGTTCGGTGGGCAGGTTGGGGTGGGTGTCGCTCCTTGGAGGTGTTATTTCTCTTGAGGTGTTTGACGGTCTTATGCCTTTCCGGTGGGGTTAGTTTCGTTATATTTATTCTACTTCTCCTCTCCTCATGGGTCGTCCATTTCTTTGTCCTATTTACGGGTGGTTTGGTTTGTTTTCTCCTTCTCTATCCCTTAGATGGACTATTTGTTAAGGCTTATTACTATCACTTTTACTAGGTTTTAGAACTTTTGTTTTACTTCAATATCTATTTATCGGACCTCTGTTTCTAACTCTTCTACGTTCTTTCCAAATTGTTCCTGGATCTTCTTTATTTTTTGTCAGTTATATATTACTTATTACGTTATTTACTCTAGTTTTTGTGAGACCTCCCTTGGTTGTCATCTTATTACCTCCGTCTTCTATCCTATTCACTCCATCTTTTATCTTACCATCTTTATTCACTTTGTCTTTCCTTTTTCTTTTTGCTTAATTTGCTTTACCCCTGTTAGAGTCTCTGGAGACCCTGTCACAATTTGCGGGGTTGTAAGCTTAGTATCCTCAGGGTCTTCTTCTTCTGGTTTTCTTTCTGGTACTCTTTTATGAACTCCTCTATTATCAACTTTTGAAGGGATTTTACCCCTTCCTTTATTAGTGGGTTCAGGTTCTTTGTGTCTCTCAGGGTTTGTCCTATTTGGGTTCCGTTTTGTGGGGTTCTGTGTATGATTAGTTTAATTGTTTCTAGTTTGTGTTTCTTGTTTATAATTTTCGGCGTTCCCTTTTTGTTGTTTATTATGTGTTCCCCTAAGGGTATTCCTATTGTCGACTAGAAAGTTATCTTTGGGAAGTCCGGTCCTCCCTTACCGTCCTGTATGAATTTCACTACTTTCTTTCATTGGATGTCGGGTCTAATGACATGGGTCGTTCCTAGAGTAAGTTTATACTTCCTCTTTAGTTTTCGAAATGTCTGTTCGTTTTCGACTCTCTTAAGTCGTGGTGGTTTGGTCGAGAGGTTGTTTACGATTTCCTAGAAGAGATCTGACCTTTGTGTCTTTCCCACATATTTGAGCTTGTGTTTTGTGATTTCATTTACCGTTACCCTAGTATGAATAGTTATTAATGGAATTTCCATTTACCCAACTTACAGGGTTGGTTTTCTGTGTCCGTCCCACTTACCTATCACACCCCGGGACTTACCCTTTGGAATTTTTCTTCCCGATCAAAACACCAAATCTCGATTCTACCGCGGACCGCCTTCTCTACTCCCGCACCGGATTCAACAAACAGTTTTGAAAACTAACCGAGAGAACTAAAGGCACGTGCACCTGTCACGCACTAGTGGTATCTGAGGACAATATTACTACCGTGTACTGCTAAACTGGAAATTGCACTAACCACGTTGATACCTTTCAGGGAGCGTTTGGGGGACGAGCGGAAATATTCANGGGGGGGGGCGGGGCGAACGGAAATATTCAGCTCTCGAACCCCGTTATTTCGTCTTGACGAATCTGCCTTGGGGTCAGCGTAGACTAACAGAGAGTGAGCGGCTCCCCGAACCAACCACCTGTCGTCCGAGTGGAGAGGAGCCCTGGGGAACCGAAACGACTCCCTTCAAGGTGACGGAGAGAGAAAGACGCCTCACGGGGGCGTCTATGTTTTCGTTCTGGGGATATATACAACAGATGTTCTCTGGGTGGAGTTTTGTTCCCTGTGCATGTCTGACTTTCACTTCTCGACCTTTTCCTATAAGGTACGTTTATCTCTGGTTTTTTCGTCCTCATCGTTATGAGCTTAGTCTATTTTATCTGAAATTTTGATTCCGACACTTTTCTCTGTTTCTTCCTGTGATGTATTACTAGTTTCCCAGTTAGGTTCTTCTTCTGTATTGTTAATATTTATATATACGTGGGTTGTATCCTCGTGGCGTCGTACATTCTGTTTACGATTGTTCATACTTTCCCCTTTCATTGTTATTGCGTTATTATCACCCTCTGAAATTATGGGGTGAGTGTGGATACCTATCTAGTTGATTTGTCTTTTAATTGTTCCTTTGTGTTTGAAATTTACTATGTTATCTGGTCAATCTGGATTAACTATAAATATCCTGTAAAGTGGGGTTTTGTTACTTAAAGTGGAAAAAGAGTTCACGTGTGCCTTTGAAGAGGTCCAATCTAGTGTAGGACTCGGTATTTAGATCGGAACCATTTAAGTTTTTTTTAACTTTAGTAAGGTTCGTAGAAAAGACTGGTGTTACGTCATTCTAATCTAGAGTTAATGTCCTCTTTTTGATAATTTTTAGAGTTGTATACCTCCGACTTGTTGTGTGAAGACTTATTGGTTGTTTAGTGTCTTCTTTAGTTTTATACGTATCTTCACTTACTTTTACTTTTTTGTTGTTGGGTTTTGGACACCCTGTGACCTTTTCGTCACGATTCCCCTTTCAAGTATCGTTATGTCCGTATGGAGTTCTTTGTTCTTTTTTCAGTTTATTGGATTGGGATGTGGATTTCCATGATCTTTTCCTTCTTAACCTCTTGTGGTCCCAATCATCTTCTTTTCTTTAGAATTTTTAATTCGTCTTTATTTACGTTTTCTTTGTTTTCTCTGGTATCGTTTTAGGTGTTTCGGTTTTCGACCAAAAAACTTTCCTATTTATTTTAACTGTTTGGTAATTGGTCTGAGTAGTTCTTTGTTTCCCTCTTTTTAGTTTAGTTATTTTAATCTTTACTTTTACCTCTCTAGTGTTGTCTTTTGTGTCTTTATGTTTCCTAGTATTCTCTGATGATAGTCATTAATATACGGTTATTTTACCTGTTGCACCTTCTTTACCTGTTTAAGAATCTTTTCATGTTGAAAGGTTTTGACTTGGTCCTTCTATATCTTTTAGAATTGTCTGGGTAGTGTTCGTGCCTTTAACTTTGATATTAGTCTTTAGAAGGTCGTTTGTTTTCGGGTCCAGGTCTGCTAAAGTGTCGACTTAAGATGGTTTTTAAATCTGTTCGTGATTTTGGATAGGATGAGTTTGAGAAGCTCTTTTAACGTCTCCTTCCATTTGAAGGTTTGAGTAAGATACGCCGGTGGTAGTGGGATTATGGTTTTGGACTGTTTCTACGGTGTGTTTTTCTTTTGATGTCCGGTTATAGTGACTACTTGTATCTACATTTTCAGGAATTGCTATAAGATCGTTAGTCTTAGGTTGTTGTGTAATTTTTCTAGTATGTGGTACTGGTTCACCCGAAATAGGGTCCTTATGTTCCTAAGGAGTTATTGTCGTTTAGTTAGTTACATTATGTAGTGTAGTTGTTTAACTTTTATTTTCGGTATACTAATAGAGTTATCTACGTCTCTTTCAGAAACTGTTTTAAGTTGTAGGTAAATACTATTTTCGGGAGGTCTTTTGTCCTTATTTTCCTTGTATGGAGTTGTATTATTTTCGATATATACTGTTTGGGTGTCGTTTGTAATAGGAGTTACCACTTTTTAACTTTCGTAAAGGGGATTTCAGTCCTTGTTCTGTTCCACGGGTGAGAATGGTGATGATAAGTTGTATCAAGACCTTCAAAACCGGCGTCGTTAGTCTCGTCTTTTTCTTTATTTTCCTTAGGTTTAACCTTTTCTTCTTCATTTTGAGAATGATAAACGTCTACTGTACTAGGAGATGTATCTTTTGGGATTTCTGTGGTGGTCTTTTACTGATCTCGATTAGTTACTTATATCATTTCACCGTCCTACATTTTAGTTGTGTGTCTTTAGGGTACGTAAGGATATGTGATTATTACCCTTTTATCTGTCTCTTTAATTCCTTTGTTAAGGTAAGTGGTAACGTGGCTTTTCTTATTTTATAAATCCTTATATAGATGGATTTCTTTGTTTTCTGGACATATATCTTTTGATATTTTGTGACCACTTTCTTTAGTTTCTGCTGTGATTATCTACCTCTTTCTCTCGTACAAGTACCTAACCTTCTTAGTTATATCACTTTTTCTCATATGATGGTTTTCGTTAGATATCTAAGTTACGTTAGGGGTAGTTCGATGGTTACCATAAAAAGTGTCTCGATCTTGTTTATTAAAGTGTTAAACATACCTTTATGTTTTTGGAGCTTATCGGTTTCGTTAGAACTCTTTCTTCTTACCTTGACCTCCTTAGTTGGACGGACTGAAGTCCGAGATGATGTTTCGGTGTCAGTAGTTCTGTCATACCATGACCGTGTTTCTGTCTTTATATCTAGTTACCTTGTTTTATCTTTCGGGTCTCTATTTAGGTGTGTGGATACCTGTGGAATAGAAACTGTTTCCTTCGTTCTTATATGTTACCTAATTTCTGTCAGAGAAATTGTTCACCACGACCCTTTTGACCAGTTGGTGAACATTTTCTTACTTTGATCTTGTGAAAGATTGTGGTATGTGTTTTCATTTGAGTTTTACCTAATTTCTAGATTTGTAATTTTGGTCTTTGATATTTTGAGGATCTCCTCTTGTATCCGTTTTGTGAGAGGCTGTATTTAGTGTCGTCCTAGGAGATACTAGGTGAAGGGTCTTATAACCTTTATTTTCTTTTTTATTTGTTTACCCTGGATTAATTTTAATTTTCACAGACGTGTTGTTTCCTTTCATATTCGTTCCACTTTTCTGTCGGAAACCTTACCCTCTTTTATTATCGTTTACTTCGTTGACTGTTTCTTAATTAGAGTTTTTATATGTTCGTTACGTTCGTCGAGTTAAGGTCTTTTTATTTGCTGGGTTAGTTTTTTACCCGGTTTCTTGATTTGTCTATAAAGAGGTTTAATCTGTATGTTTACCGATTGTTTTTGTACTTTTCTACGAATTGTAGTGAGTAATAATCTCTTTACGTTTAGTTTTGGTGTTACTTTATGGTAAAGTACGGTCAGTCTTACCGACGATACGTTTTCAGACATCCGTTATTTACGACCTCTCTCACACCTCTTTTCCCTTGGGAGAATGTGATAACCACCCTTACATTTGATCATGTCAGTGATACCTGTTGTCACACCTCTAAGGACATTTTGGACCTTTTGACATTTTGACGGTATGCTGGGTCGTTAGGGTGACGACCCGTATGTGTGGCTCCTTTGGTCTCAACTTTCTCTGTGCACATGGGGTTACAAGTAGTGTCGTGACAAATGTTATCGGTCCTGTACCTTAGTTGGATCTACAGGTAGTCGTCTGCTTACTTATTCTTTCGAGACCATGTATATGTGTTATCCTATAATCAGTCGGTAATTGTTTTATATAAACTTAGTCAAGATTACTTCACCTACTTTGACCTTGACTAATATGTCTCACTTTATTCGGTCTTTGTTTTTGTGGTTATGTCATAGTCAAGTCAAGTTAAGTCAGGGAGTCAACACAGACTGAGAAACGCTGGCGTACTTAACGTCGTGCGGTCCGGAGGAGCAGGTAGTGGTTGAGGACCTCGAGTGAGTTTAAGTACAGGTAGCTCAGTCACTACGGTAGGTCGGTAGAGTAGGAGACAGCAGGGGAAGAGGAGGACAGGGGTCAGGGAGGGTCGTAGTCTCAGAAAAGGTCACTCAGTTGAGAAGCGTACTCCACCAGTTTCATAACCTAAAAGTCGAAATCGTAGTCAGGAAGGTTTCTTGTGGGTCCTGACTAGAAGAAAATCATTGTGTATATATACCTTAAATCTTTCTACCATTACTATTGGAACATACGTTCTATCTTTTTCTTTGTGTCTACATTTCTTGTCAGAAAACCTGAGACACCCTCTCCCGTTTCTACCCTACTAAGCCCTCTTACCGTAACTTTGTACATATTATAGTATACACTTTGCTTCGCGGTCAGGTCCAAGTTACGTACTATGTCCTACGAGTCCCGACCCCACGACCCTACTGGGTCTCCCTACCATATTCCTCCCTCCACCCTCTCCAAAGTCCTACCCCGTATTCACATGTGAGTACCGCCTAAGTACAACTACATACCGTTTTGTTTATGTTATAACATTTCATTAATCGAAGGTTAATTTTAATTATTTAAATATATTTAACAATGTTCTCCGTTCCTCCTTGTGATTTATAACTAATTTTACACTTGGGTAGTCCTTCTATATTTGGATCCTTGGATTTTTCTCTTGAGACTTTGTATCCTTCGTTTTTAACTCTTCACTTTCGTCTTTATATGTCAAGATTTTATTATCAACCTCTAAAGTTACGACATGAAAGGTATACCTCTTTGTTAATATTCTAGTCACCGTTGATCCCCTCAACTTGTTATGAGATTTGGTCGATATAGACTGTCTGTATTTGTCTGTTGGAGAGGTTGTAGTCGAATCATCACAAAGACGACTTGTCTAAAAGAGTTCTTGAATCACCTAGAAGACAATTACAGTCACCCTAAGTGAGGAGATCCGTTTTCGGTGTAAATATCTAGAAAAGGTCTGTTTGGGAAGATTCGAAACGGGAGGACGACTTTATCATCCTTTGTCATGGAAATTCGAAGGATCTCCTGAAGATTAAACCAACTATAGACACTCCGTTTGGGAATAGGAGAAAAAACCCCTCCACACCAATTTTACTAAAAATAAATAAATAATAAAAATTAACCTTCTATTAACGAAATGTCATAACGAACCAAAGACGGTATGTACTTGTACTTAGTCGGTTCATATGTATACAGAGGAGGGAGAACTTGGAGGGAGGTTAAATGGGAGGGTGGGGAGATCCAACAGTGTCTCGTCACCCAACTCGAGGGACGTAGTATATCGTTTGAGAGACTTAAGTAGAGTCGAAGAGGAAGGGGATGACACAGGTGTTTAGACGAGAGACACAAAGGTAAGTCAAGTCATGTCAACGAGTCTGCAGAGGTTGAGACGTTGGGGTACCTGACTTCGTACGGTCCGGAGGGACAGGTAGTGGTTGAGGACTTCAGGTGAGTTTGAGTACAGGTAGTTCAACCACTACGGTAGGTTGGTAGAGTAGGAGACAACAGGGGAAGAGGAGGACGGAAGTTAGAAAGGGTCGTAGTCCCAGAAAAGGTTACTCAACTGAGAAGCGTAGTCCACCGGTTTCATAACCTCAAAGTCGAAGTCGTAGTCGGGAAGATTACTTATAAGTCCTGACTAGAGGAAATGTTACCTGACCAACCTAGAGGAACGTCAGGTTCTCTAGGAGTTCCCAGAAGAGATTGTTGTGTCGAGTTTTGTAGTCAGGAAGTGGTGAGTCGAAAGAACTATTAGGTTGAGAGTGTAGGTATACACTGATGACCCTTTTGGTATCGGAACTGATCCACCTGTAAACAACCGTTTCATTACAGAGAAGAAAAATTATACGACGGATCAAACCAGTATTGAAAGAAGGTTCCTTATTCGGAGAAAAATAAAGTACCGACGTTAGTGGTAGACGTCACTAAAAACCTCCCGGGGGGGGGGGTTTATTTTCAGACAGTGACAAAGGGGTATATAAACGGTACTTCACTATTCTGGTCTACCGTATTACAATCCAAAGACTTACAACTCAAAATTCGGTTGAAAAAGTGAGAGGAGTTGAAAAAGTTAAAGTAGTTTTCCGAGAAATCAAGAAGGAGTGAAAGACGATATTCCCACCACAGTATACGTATTGACTCCAATACTATAAAGAGGGCCGTTAGAACTAAGGTCGAACACGAAGTAGGTCGGACCTTAAAACGTACTACCTGAGACGTATATTCAATTTATTCGTCCCACTGTTATATGTCGGGACTGCATGAGGAAACGGTTAAAACTTGGTCAGGTAACAGTTACAGGTAAAGATTGACAACGAAGAACTGGACGTATGTCCAAAGAGTCCTCCGTCTAGTCTGCGAGACCATAAGGGTAGAGAAAGTGTCAAAAGTGTCAATAACAGTAGGTGTGTCAGTTTCCGTAATCGTATCAGTTACTTCGTCTTCATCTATAAAAAGACCTTGAGAGAACGACAATAACTACTAGGTTGCCAACAACCGCTAAACTAGAAACCAGGGAACGGAAAAGATTTTGGTCGAACTTGTAGACCTTCAAGTACCAAGTACATGACAACTTCGGATCGGACCACTTAAAACTCGTAATGAAAGGATCGTACACTCTACTCACGTTAACACATCATCAAACTCCTAAACCGTGATGGAAAGAAACCCTAACCTTACTTTTGACTGGAAAAGGTCAGGACACCGGTGACGACTCAAAAGGTTTAAACGACCGTATGACTCACTTCGTGAAAGTGTCGTAGTTGAAAATCCTAACAAAGGTGACGACGGGACATTTATCTAAGCAGTTATGATAGAAAGATCTAAGGTATATATACACAATTATATGGTATAAACAAAAATGGAAAGACTGAATGAATTGAGACATATTATCAGAGATTCAAGTGGGTGGAGTAATCTTGATCGAGTTTACGTAAAGAAAATTACCGACTCATTATAAGACAATGTATATATATGGTGTCGAAGAGATAGGTAAGTAGACAGTTATCTGTAGATCAAACGAAGGTACAGGATCGGTAATATTTATCACCACGTCACTTATAACCCCATACCCACAGAGAAGATTTATGTCAAAAGAGTCCCATATATATCGGGTGATCATCCTAACAACCGAGTATACCATCAAAATAAAGATCAAAATATTCCTTAGAAAGAGGAATTTTATTATCCTTCCGGATAAAATCACGGACTAAAGAAATGGAAAATTAGAAAGACTTCAAAATCCCTTTTCAACATGTTAGTATGATTTGTCTCTAACTCTGACACTTAGAGAATTAAGAATGTCTACCACTCTTTAAAGTTTTAGCATTCCAGAGCTAAAGAAAAATTGTCAAGAAAGGAGTTAACTAGTAAGAGGAGAGTGTATGATAGTATTTATCTTTTTTATTAAGTTCTCAGTGAAAATTGGGAAATGAACCTTCAGAGGGATTCAAATTTTGGTTGAAAATCCATAAAAGAACTTGTATTAAAGTCCTATATTAAAACGATTCAAAAAATAGTGAAACATTGTTCTTAGAAGGAGGAAGACAAAGATTATCGTACAAAGAGTTAAAGAAGACTTGAGAATGACACCGTATGAATTTCTAATCTAAAAATGGTTGTCAGACAACTTTTGTATATCCGAAAGAGAGTTTCAAGAAGATCAGAGACGAGTCAAGTCAAGTCAAGTCAAGTCAACGAGTCAGCACAGACTGAGAAACATTGGGGTACTTAGCGTCGTGCGGTCCGGAGGGACAGGTAGTGGTAGAGGACCTCAAGTGAGTCTGAGTGCAGGTAGCTCAGACACTACGGTAGGTCGGTAGAGTAGGAGACAGTAGGGGAAGAGGAGGACAGGGGTTAGGGAGGGTCGTAGTCTCAGAAAAGGTTACTCAGTCGGGAAGCGTACTCCACCGGTTTCATGACCTCAAAGTCGAAATCGTAGTAAGGAAGGTTTCTTTAGGGTCCCAACTAATGGAAGTCTTACCTGACCAACCTAGAGGAACGTCAGGTTCCCTGAGAGTTCTCAGAAGAGGTTGTGGTGTCAAGTTTTCCTAGTTAAGAAGCCGCGAGTCGGAAGAAGTGTCAGGTTGAGAGTGTAGGTATGTACTGGTGACCTTTTTTAGTATCGGAACTTATCTGCCTGGAATCAGCCGTTTCATTACAGAGACGAAAACTTATACGATAGATCCAACCAGTATTGAAAAGAAGGTTCCTCATTCGTAGAAAATTAAAGTACCGACGTCAGTGGTA